>JAUZSV010202431.1:0-12744 GCA_034780495.1 Parotocinclus cesarpintoi
CGTACAATAAAGGTTTAATAAACATTGAATATGTTACATAGCACGTCCCGTCTTGTAACATAGGGCATGTTCGTATAATCGGACCAGCCAATTATTAGGACCAAAACGACGGCATCCCGATGTGGTCCCATTAACCGGAATCGACAGTATATATCACACCCTGGAGTTCTGCACAGAGAATTTTACTGTATGTTGAACATGTATAACAATGCACATGACAATAAAAGTCCAAAGGGTGCAGTGTGAATTCTGTTTATATATCGGTAGCATATCTGATATCCATTTGGTTTTATTATTATTTGTTCGATTTCTTGTTTTCTACGCGTTTCTGAATCGATAGTGCCATTTTAATTAGTATCTCTTAACTGGTAATTGCTGACACTTTTGAGAGCGCTCCAAAAATAAAGCTGTCTCAATTTGACTCGATTTTGAACTGAACACGAAATTGGGAAATGTCACTTTGATCAGTTTGCAAAATCAGATCCTTCCACCGTATGAAAGGGGCCAATTAAGCACACTTGGACCTTCGACCACAGAACGAGGAATCGTCCAGGCTCAAACGTACAATCCGAGCAGCAGGACCTTCCACTACGGAGGAGACGTTTCCGAAAGGAAGCCTGACTGATCGTTAGCCCAGAATCTCAAATCATATGGTCTCTAATCTCACACATCCTGCTCAGAAAGTAAGCAGAGATATGTGGAAGGTGAGATCATACCACATAAGAGAAGATATTTATCATGCAGCTACATGTAGTTTTGTTTTTTATTGTGGGTTATTTTTTTGGCATTTCGTTCTGTAGCTACAAGGCTACTGTACCGAACAATGGTTTAAGCCTGCAAGCTGCATCCATAAATAATCTCACACACACACACACACACACACACACACACACACACATCTCACAAGGCACCATTTTCCTACAAACACCTCTCGTACGTAGTTTTATAAAACAGACCGAGTCTCCAAACGCTATTCTGCCTTTAAACCTCGATTCCCAAACCCTACCTGATGCCGTTACTAAAGGCTCCTAATGTCTCAGCTTTGTACCAAACATCTGAGCTAAAACAGCGTTCAAATCTCTTAACCCAACCAGGATTCAGAAATAAACATTTCAAATGTAGCCCAAATCTGCATTTCAGTCACCGATCTCTCATTAAAGCAAACACCAGTCCTGCATTCCTAAATATAAAGAGGGGATTGCTGTGTTCACCTATAGCAGGGGTGTCCAAAATCCAGACCAAATGTGACCTGTGGAAAGATTTTGTTTGGCCGGAATGTCAGCACTTTGCAATCTTTCCTTTCACCTGATGGTGGCAGCACGACGTAACGCCATTGAGTGACTTTAGGCCAGACTTTTTTAATTGCTTGTTCCTCCGGTGTCTCTACTTAAGAATCTACTGAGGAGGGAGGAAAAAAACTAAAATTATATCTTTTTTTTCAGCACTTTTCAATTTCTCGAGGACTATGTGGAATCAATACAAGGAAGGAGGAAGAAATCAAAATATTTTTTTAATTTAAAAATAAAATGTATTTAATCTACAATTAAATTAAAGTGAATTTGGAAAAAAATCTAATGCACAGAACAATACCGTTGGAAAAAGCTTGTTTTTGTTTGTTGTTTTTTTGTTTTTTTTTATTTCAACCATAAGTGCTGCGGCGGATCCACGAAATACCAAAAAAATATATTGTAAAATAATTGAAAAAAAAAAATAATTGTATTCTTTAAATATGATCGTCGGCGGATCCGCGAAACAAGCAATAAAAAAGTCTGGCCTTAAATAAAATAAAAATGAACAAAACCTTTTATATAATTTAAGAAATAAAACACTTGCTTTGTTTTTAAGTTCTGTAAGTAGATCAAGAAATAAAATATAATCCATAAGATTTTAAATACTAACGATTGGCATGTGTGTAAGATAGAGCACAAATGTGCATTATGTTGTGGTATTTTTCCCCCCTTCTCGACATCCTGTTGCACATATTGGGCAAAGATTTAATTCAAAATTAAATAAATATTTTTTTTATGTATGTTTGAGTGTCCTTCATATTTTCAATGCAATATTTTTATATTATTTTGGAAAGAAAGGCTGGCCCTTTATTATTTTAGTACGATATTTGAATATCCTCCTCCCTTCAGTTTGGACTCCCGTGGCCTGGACCTTCTAAAGAGCGACTCCTCCACCATTTCTGGTGCCACCATGAGGATTTTTTTCCAAACTGAACCAGCACAAACCAGTTTGAAACTTATATGTTTTTGCTTTTTAAAAAAAATAATAAAAAAATCACAAAACAAGCGTCCAAACACAGCATGCGCTCATCTCTGCTTTTAGAATGGTCCAACGGCCCTGGTTCCCAACTTGGGTTTCGCTCAAGGGGGCACCAAAGCATCGCAGGAGATGCGTGAGGCCTTATCTGCTCTGAGGTGCTCTGAGTTTGTCAAAATGCAATTTGCAGATACTTAAAAAAAATCGAATCAAATACAATATTATACGTAAAATGATATTTTTTTTCAAAGGTATTTGAAAACAAGATTTTGGCGATAAAAGGAAGCCAGGGAAAAAAAGAAAACGCTATATCTATGTTAATATTTGCGAGTGAACATTTGATTGGGATCGCTTGATTCTTTTTAATCTGTGTGTGAAGGGCAAAGGTTTGGAACCATTGGTTTAAAGAAGCGTTTTCGCCACCTTTATTTTAAGCTTTATCCAATCAGGACACGACCCAGCTCCAGCTCGAAGCCCCCAAACAACGGCGTCAAATATCAGCTCGGACGTTTTATTCAATTTCATCGTCTACACGCGACACCTTTGGTCTGTATGGATTTTTTTTGCCCCCCTGTGTCGTCCTCAAGGTGATCACGGTGCTGCTCTTGCGTTTTCTTAAGCCTAACCGGTACTGACATCCACGGCTCAAAGGATATCGATTTCCACACGTCGAAGGATGCTTTCCCTCCTCTCTCGTCCTCTCATCCTCCTTTCCCTCCTGGCTGAGCGTGATCATGAGGCGCCCCGTGCTACATGTGGCTCTAATTGGGCGCGCGCAGAGTGGCAGCGCCATCATGTGAGAAGGAACAGAGCTCGAGGAAAGGTGAAAAGAGATCAGGAGGCGAGAAACGGGTTAATGACACACACGACGGCGAGGAACGAGCAAAGGACGGGAAGAGGACGCCCCAGTGGCTGCGGCGTAAGGTAAAGGGGGTGTCAAGGTCAGAATTAAATGCACCGCAGAGCCCACAAGGACCTCCATATGGCAACATTTAGTCACATTAAGGGTCGTATTAATTAGGCAGAAAAGCCCGCCATGGCCTGCATATGGTTGCTTTTTTTTTTGTTCAAGTGCTGCAGATTTCTCTGGCGCCTCAGACTCGGACTGTCCCTCGCTCTGAAATCTAACGGCGTCTCTAATCACCACACGCTCCGTCTGAGCAGCAGGACAGGCAAGAAACGCAACCAAATTAGATCCCCTAACCCTCACCACGTTACCACCGATCCAGAACACACCAAACACCCGGCACTCATTAGGATCTTCTGCCGCCCTCTCCTGAACGCGAGCCCTCCCTAAAACACCCCCAGCCCTCCCCTCGTCCCCTACTCCGTTTGCCGAGGTGCCGAGACTCGGAGCCGCATTAAACGGTGCTCTGTCTTTCAGGAGCGCCACGGCATGGCTAATGGCCCCTCATAACCCACATACTGATTTAGAGCAGCCTACAAGTGCTCCCATGATGCCGGGTGTCCACTTAAACAAGCGACTAACGACGAAAGGGTGCACGGGAGGGGTCGGGGCTGCTATTCATTAGGGTCCAGAGCTCCATATAATCTCAGAGAGGCCCAGAGGCGCACCAAACAGCAGCCACAGTGGCCGACGGTTAAAAAAAAATAATTAAAAAAAACGCTGGGTGATACGACGACGTATTAGCACTTCCCTCGGTAGCTCTGGATTATTTATTATTTGTTCAATATTTTTAGGACGTTTACATCCTACAGTTTATATTGTCGATTTTATTTTTTAGATTTGTCATAATAGGACATCCTTTCGAACTGATTAGTCGAGACATTATTCAAATCTTGATGATTGTACATTTTAAAATATCTTTTTTTAGCTTCATACTACAATTCTATTTTGTTTATTATCTAATGCACTCAACCAAACGGAGTCGATTTTTGAGTAGTGGCCCTCCCATGGCTTCGGCCTTGTAATGTTTAGGGAGTTTTTTCTTGCCACTGAGACTCTCAGCTTGCTTAAATCTGGGGTTTCGGGCTGACATGAAAGGAAATTGTAATAGTAGCTTCATGAGAATTTTATTTCTTGATTCGTCTTTGCATTAACTTAACTATTTTTGGAATAAAACGTATTTTTGGTGCCTTTTGGCCAATAATAAGATCAAATAAAACACTAGGTATATGGTATGGCCATAAATATTTGCCCACCAACTACTAATTATACTAACTACGCTGCCATGGTGGGCGGGGAGAATCGATTTGTTTACACATTACAGTTGCTGAGTTGGTGATTCTTGGATTGCGGCGATGATAGAAAATCAATTTACAAACAAACACAAACAGGCTGCGACAGGACAAAGGACGGTTTGTAACTAAAGGCCTCCGTCATCAGCCTCAATGCAAAGAGGCAGGGAAAACTGACCAAGCAAACCACGACTGGACCTACTGGTTCCAACATCTGGAGTTAAAAATGGAATGAATAAACCAGTTTCAGTGCTCAGCGTTGTAAAGTTGTTAAAGGGCATGTAAATAATCCTAAGTGTTCTGCTGCGTCCCAGTTCCCACTGTACCACCAATACTGGATGTGCAGTTTGTTTGCTGGGATGTAGAATGATCTATAAATCCTGGTCAAAGTCACATCAGGAAGTCTCAGTGAGCTTATCTGCTCCTATAGGTTGCACCATGTCTTGGTTCTAAGCCTTCCATGAGCACAACGTTAATGAACACTGAGCAGAAGTTTGGAAACGCAGACCTTTAGCAATATATCCGTAAATCTAAAACAGGTCTTAATTTCAGATTAAAACCTAGAAAAGACGAGTTCCATTCTTGTCACGGACGAACCAAGGCTACACCTGCTCTGGTTTAGGAGCTCAGAAAGCTTTGCATTGTGTTTGCTCCACGCGCTTTAACGCGAAGTGACAGGACCTAAATGAGAAAGCCCATAAAAGCGGACGCATCCATAAACGTGTCGTAAAAAGCACAGCCACCGTCCACCGTGGAAAAAATGTGCATTTTATGAGTCCCTACCAAAGCCCAGCTCTCATTCAGTTCCCTCAGACCTTCCACCGAGCAAACCTGTCTCTCTAACCTTTTTTAAAAAAATCCTACTTATTTCTCTGCAGCTCAGTATTTCGGGTGGCTATTTTAAAAACCCGAGCCCCATGCAAAATAAAGCAGCTTTTGGGCTTTAATGAAGGGCTCGTTTCGGCTCTTACCTTTTGTTCATGGAGTTCCAGTAGATTGGCTCCATGTTAGTGGCTGTGATTCCCAGTAAATCCACCAAGAACATCAGGAGAAATCCGAGCGCGTTTCCACAGCCCCGACTCGCCATTTCCATCCCAGAACCTGCTCGATGTCTCCCCATTTGGTGCTACAGGACGCCGTGTCCCGAAGGCTGGACGAGAAAAGACTGGAGGGGACAAAGCCTGGCGCAGGGTGAAGGCTATGCGGGGATCCGTCAGTGCGTTAGGGCGCAGTGTGTCCGCATGGATGTTAATGCAAAACCAAAAGCGCACTTTATCAACCAAAACAAATATAAGGATGGATAAAAGATGAAGCACTTCCAGCTGTGTTTGTGCGACGCACTTTTTGAAGGCAAGCGACTAATAGAAGGTCTGCAGATACTTCTCTAGTATTTCTCCTCCACAGGCGCGTCGGTTCGAAAACGCACAACGCCGGCAGGCTTGGCACTTTTTAAATCCACGGTTGTTGGTCTTAATTCATTTCAATTCTTCTCCTCTCGTCGCTCCCATTAGCCCTTGGGTTTAAAATGTTAATTCTCTCTCACTCTCACACCAACCAGAAGAAAAGATGGGTCCGTGATTTTAAGGGTGGGGAAAAAACCCAAAATGCGTTCCCAGTTAAAAAGCGCAGCGATGTGGTCGAGTTGTCCGTTTTTTATGCTCTTTTCCCAAACGCTCGCTGTCCATTTGTAATCCCTCAGGTCTTCTCTGGATTTCTGAATGTCGACCAAAGCCGTTGGTGGAGCGCGCAAACTGAAAACCAAAAGTGGAAAAGCGAACTCCCGCTTCCTCGCGTGGATGGATGGCCGTAAGAAAGCAGGTGGTCGGTGAGAAGAGGCTGGTGCTGGATGGCTAAATCCCAGTGGGTTATGGCTTTAGGAGAGCTCCGTGCCCCTCTGTCTCCTCCACTTGCTGCTGAGAAGCCTTGTGGTGAGATTTGTCCTAGCTCACCGACAGACTGACTTGTTGGAGAAAAGCAAAGGGAGGGGAAACAGGGGGAAACCCCATCTTCCGCCTGGCGGCTGCACGAACGCGCTGGATTTTTTTTTTTCCTTCGGGGCTTTTAACGGGAGGAGGTCCAGAGACTGAACTTCATCACTCCGTCAATATTCCCGTCCGAGCCGCCCTTTAAAATACACAGAAGCCGCTTCCAAACCCGCGCATTACCCTACTGAAGACGCACAGCCTCATACCGTCACTAATACAAATGCACAAGCGCGCCCCCTTTCGGACACAGCGCGGAACGGCATGAAAACAAGTCCAAACGCACTCCTAAATGGCGCTTAAGGTTATTCCGAACCGTGCCGTACCCTCCATAGCACCATTCTGGTAACCAGTCCTAAATCACCAGTTCCTACTACAAACGAGCTCCCAAAAAAACACAATAGACCAGCATGCACGTGGGCCTGGTCAAATTAACAAGACAAAACCAGCTCCATTATAAATGCATATGGGGGACTGGGAACAGTCGTGACTCAGAGGGTAAGGTACTGGACCAGGCTGCCCCTGTTGGGTCCCTCAAACAAAACCATTAACACAAAATTGCTTATATGCTGCCTCTTAATAACTTCAGCTCTCTGTCAAACGGTAACAGTGAACAAATGTATCATTACATACGATTATTCATAAAAAACAGTAAGTAAAAGACGAGAAAAGTATAGCAACAACATCCAAAACAGCAAGGCCCGATCACCTGGAGTCGAACAATGAAGCTGGAAAGCTTTGCCTGCAGCGCCACCCTGTGGACACTTTGCGACACAAGCCTTCATTCTCAATAACTGGATGCAAACCCAAAGGACCGGCGTTTATAGCTACATATTAGTGATTTCCTGGTGTCACATATTACATACTAATTAACTTATTAGCTCAGTAAGATTCAGTGAACACTGCGTTTATCACGCCCTGTTAATCAGCCTAGCAAAAGTTATTCTAGGGACTGTGGTAGCCTAGCGGTTAAGGTACTAGAAGGTTCAAATCCCACCTCTGTCAAGCTTCCACAGTTGGGCCCCTGAGCAAGACGCTTAAGCCACAGTTGCTTGGATTGTAAGACTGTATGAATTGTAAGTTGCTCTGGATAAGGACGTCTGCTAAATGCTGTAAATGTAAATGATAGTCACCAACACAAGCGTTATTAGGACCCCACGTCTGGGTGGGCAATTGAATTATTTTGGTGGGATACAACAAAATTGTTGCTTTTCCTAAATAGGGTATGTCAACAAAGCCGTAGTTTCACATTTTTAGGGGCGTCTGGGACCACAAAATAATAATAATATAACGATTAAATAACGATTTGAATAACGATTAAACGCTAACATTTAGATTTAATGGTGAGCATTTTTAATAACGGACTGGGGAGAAGTTGCAAAGCACTCAACTCTAGGAGGACACTATAGAAAGCTAGGAAGAAGAACCAGAGAACAAAAGATGAACAATAAGAAGATTTTTTTAATTTGTATTCTGTGAGCAGCTAGCCACAAACAGGTCTGTACGTGGTTTTTATGTGTCCTGGTTTAGCGAGAATGTACTTGAGAGGCACTAATTAAACACCCCTAACAACAGACCTTCAAATGGCCATGAGGAAAACAGCTCAAAAATGGCTACTAGAGTTATTTCTCAGTTTTTATTGGCTGGGCATTTATCTGGCAGTGCCCACCCGAGCCACCTGCACACACGCCCCATGTCACCAATATGCTGGTTTGGTGATATGATGGTCTCCTGTATGTATATTTAATATATAATATATTATTTATTGCCATTTTTCAGGGTGGGGTCTAGCCATGATGCTTGCTCCCTTGTTAGTTGGCGAGTTATCAGAAAACTAGGTCGTTCTAAACAAAAGGTAATTGTCTCCCAAATTAGCCTGCATTCATCCTCCTATCCTGATCATGATTAGGGTGAAACCAGACCCTGGGACACAAGGAGGGTAGAGTGGGCATGAAGTCTGAACAGGGTGGCAGTTTGTTGCATTGCACTCACCTAAGCCTGGGGGTAATTTTGTTGGCCAGTTCACATCCAGGTATGTTTTTGGAAACCAAAACACATGTGGAAGCCAGAGTACTCCAATGAAATGAAATCCACTCAGGCACGAGAAGGACATTGTGATGGGGGCACTCATCGAACATCGAATCATCTGAGGGCAGCGGTCCTGTGAGGCGACTGATCAGAACATGGTAGGGGATGTGGTTGTATGAACTACTTGCATCAGCAGGGCAACAGTAATAGTAGCTTCAGAAGATGCCTTAATGAATAAACGCCTGGTCTGTGTCACATGACCACAATCTCAGTCCATGAGTGGGACATGAGTCTGGCACAACTTTGTTGTCCCTTATTTGTGTTTTTTGTGGCACTGGACCCCATGCTATGTAATGAATAGCCATCGTGTTACTGGAGGCTTTATTTGACTTGGATTAGCTCAGTAATAAAGCACTGGTTCTCAGTACTGATCTTTCCTGAGTTAAATAGAGCTTCTGAACAATTTAGGGCTATTGATTACGTTACCATGAAGGTCTGGTACCTGAGAGATCATATGGGGAGAACAATATGGTGTGAAAATAAGGGCTTGGGTACCTGAAAGGAGCAGTGAAGAGACCAAAGTCCACTGGGACCACAAGGAACGGCATTAATGTTTAGGGCAAACTCTTGAACGTTACACTCTAACCAGGTCGCTACGTTCCACAAACTCCAACTCTCGTTCTGTCTCTCGATTCAGGTTTTCCTCCATGGGTGGGAGATCCTTTGCTGTGGCTGCTCCCACCCTCTGTAACTCTCTTCCTTTGTCCGTTAGGTCTGCTTCAACTATCAAGGAATTTAAATCTCTTCTGAAAACATTTCTTTTTACCTCCTCTATTTAATGTTTGATGTGTCTGCTTATCTTGAACTGTGTGTCTCTTATGTTGCGTCAATTGTGTTTATTTCTTGTTACGAGATGTGGTGGTTTTAAGTAGGACCCAGGTTTGTGGGATAGACGTATCCCACGACGTATAATAAAAATGGGGAAGTAATATAGAACAACTTAAAAGGGATAAAGAGCGGCGCGAAAGACTCCTAAACACAATAAAACCAAAAAAAAATCGCGAGAGGGCGCCAAAGCGGCAACGGGGCAAGCGTGCAGAGAGAGAGTGACTTGGGACGTCTCCCAAGTGACGAGGTACGGAGGTAGTCCTAACGCCAGAGGGCGAAGGTGAGCTCGGACGTGCATGTAGCGCGGGAATGCCATACGGTGGCACGTATACCTCAAAGGGGCGTGTCTCATTTAGAGAAGGCAGCCGACTAGGAAGGCAGGACGCCGCTCTTGCCGAGGCCAAAAAGAGCACAAAAACCGCCGAAGCGCCAGGGGGCGAGCGTGAGCTCGGGCGCACGTGTGGCGCGAAGAAGCCAAGCCGGTTTACGTCCCATTCAGGAGGAGCAGCCGGCTAGAGTGAGGCTAGTTGAGTACCAACAACAGAGGAGCGCACGAGGCATACGAGGAGTGCACGAGTACAAGATGGGAGACCCTCAAAGTGCCCCTAACATACTAAATACCTTGGGGGTTTCCCCCATACCCGTCTATCTGCACTGAAAGCCCCCGGACGTACCACTATTCCTAAAGGTGTGCGCTAGGGCGCGAGCGTGCCGGTGGCCGGGCGCATACCGAATGGAGATCGAACGACGATGACCTGGCCCCGAATAGCGCTGAAACCCACGCCTAAATTGTTCGGAATCAGGTCGTAATTCGGACAGTGAATATAAACCGTCTCACCGATAGCTCTGTAATGGCGACCGGCGAGGACGACTGAACGCCCTGGGGGAAAAGGTAGGAACCCTAACATTTCTGTTATACTTATTGTAAAGTGTCCTTGGGTTTGAGAAAGACTCTATATAAATTAAACTTATTATTATTATTATTATTATTATTATTAACTCCAGAACTGGTCTAGATATGGGTCTGGGATGGTCCAGTGAACCCAGCGTTCGTACCAGAGCCAATACAAACTTTACAAACCATTTCAAACCAACGTAGGAAAGCGGTCTAAATCAGAACTGAAAATGTCAGATTTAGTGTGCTGTTTTTGTTCATACTGCCCCAAAGAACTGAGTCAAATATTCTTTATTTTCCGTTTAATCCCCGCGGTGTAACGGGCCAGCCGGTGCCCACCCGGCAACTCTGGGCGCAAGGGGAGGAACAACCCTAAACGGGGCGCCAATCCGACGTAGACCAGAAAGTGCACTTGCTAGTAAGTATTTTGTATAGCATCTTGAAGCACAATAACAACATGAATCCTGAAGACCCTCGGTGCACTTTAGTGTTCAAGTGCTGTAGTTTAGGGAATGCAGAGTGACCATAATGCACTCTGGCAGATAAGAGAGCAGGTGTGGCTCCGTGCCCAGGCATCGCTGCTTATAACGGGTCATCAGAGTGGAGGGAGCAGTCTGTTATTTTCAAACCGCCGTTAGCCTACTTGCACCGTCTCGCCGAGAGGAAGAGGGGGGAGGCCGATTTAAGAAACGGTGTCGAAATGAAAAATAGCATATAAGACAAGTGCAGGAAGGCGAGTGAGCTTTAAAAAGTCAGACAGGAGGAAAACTACAGCAAGCACACGTTGGCAAAATAAGAGGTGAGAAGGAAGCAGTGGCAGAAACGAGAACGAGGAGAGAGCCGGACAAGAGAGACGAAGCCAAGCCGGCGGTGTCGGCAAGATCAACAGGAAACAAAAATCAGACAGAGTTCTGGTTAGCTCGGGAAGGTGCAGATGCCGTGGTGGAACCTGACCCCGTTTCGAAGCCGTTCATTTATTCATGACGGCCTCTTTCGCGGAGCTGCCTTTAAATTTTACCTCGTACTGCAGCCACTCCCTGCAGACTCCAGCCAGACGGTCCTGCAGCTGGTGCAGTCTAAAACGCTCTTAGCTTAGGTATCACGCTGAAAGGGCTGGACGAGGACGCAAGTCAGAGGCGGTGATGCCAAAAGTACAAACGGAGAAGGAAAAGTTGGACAAGGAGGTTGAAACAACGTGGACGCCAAGTGAAATAAAGAGAGTGTGCTTTGGTAAGGAATTATGGGGGACAAAGAAGGATGTGTGAATGTACTTTGCCTGTCCTGGGCCTGAAAAATGTCCTCTTGCAGAGTTCCTCTCTCCCACTGTGCCTCGTTTTGCGGAGTTCAGCTGCCAACACACACTCGCACTTGTCCCCCGTGTGGATAAAAAAAGACCTGAAATCAGAAAAATGACCAGACGGCTGACAAAGTAAAGTACAGTGACCTACATAGTCCGTCACCACCGTAACTCTGTCTGCTGTGCCATGCTTCAGATCTTCTCTCATGATACAGCATGCTGGCATCGCTCTTATCGCTGCTCACGATCGCCAGATGCTGGAGAAATTAATCCTGCTGTCTTTCCCCAAAATATCAGCTACACCCACCGGATTTTATCCTCCTACCAAGCACAACAGCACGATTTAATCCTAGTAGTGTCGAGATTTATTGAGTTATCACCCACCTGCAAGATCTTACCCCACACAAGTTTTTATCCTGCCACGAGTCATGACCGCAATACCGCCGTATCCCAGCCGCACTGGAAAGTTTTATCTCGCTTCCACCTGAAGAAATTTCCACCATATTTAAAACTACAGTCATTTGGCAGAAAAGCAATGCTATTGGGTTTTGCTCAAGGGCCCAATAATGGGAGCTTGGCAGTGCTGGGACTTTGGTCTGTAGTCCAGTACATTAAGCGCTGCACCAATACTGTCCAGGAGATGAGAAATTGAAAGAAGAAAATAATTAAAAGATGATCCTTCGATGCCAGTGTCAAGCAGGTGTTCGTAGATTAACGAAGAGAGCACACTTGTTCATCCTGTTCATGCACATAACATTTATACATTTATACGTTTAAGTTTTATTATTCCTCCACTTTTACGAAAGATCGTAAAGAACCGAAAGGTTTCCTTTTCCCAATTTTGCTATAATTTAATATAGTTTTAAGTATTTTTTTAAATTAACATCTAAACCACCCATGGAGGTCGGGTCCCTTTTTGAGTCTTGGTTCCTCCCAAGGTTTCTTCCTTCTGTTTCAGGGATTTTCCTTGCCACTGTCGCCCTAGGTCTGCTCAATTTGGGATTGGCCTTTTAAGACCATATAATATTATAAAGCTGCTTTGAGACAATGCTCCGTTATAAAAAGCTCTATAAAAATAAAATTGAATTGAATTGAATTGATTGGAAGTACAGTGTTCCCTCGCCACTTCACGGTTCACCTTTCGCGGACTCGGTGCATCGCGGGTTTTCAAAAAATATTAATGGAAAAAA
>JAUZSV010202539.1:0-12743 GCA_034780495.1 Parotocinclus cesarpintoi
TTAATATGTTACATAGGACGTCCTGTCTTGTAACATAGGGCATGTTCGTTTAACCGGACCAGTCGGTTATTAGAACCAAAACTGTATAATGCTATGCAAAAGTCTTATGCCGCCATTAGATTTCTTGTTTCTTTAGCGTATCTAAATTTTTTCACCCTGTTCCCCTTCTTTAAAAAGTGGTTTCTTGGTTGTTACCCTCCTAAATGGATCATTTCTGACTCCAGCTTTGTTAGACAGTAAATATGGCAACTAATGAAGCTGCCACATGTTGCTGCTGCTGCTCGAGTGTAGAGCCGGAGATATACTTACAGTTTAACCACGTGTCGTGAGCATAGTGGTTCACTTACTTGCCAATGTATTACGTGTGTTCCTATAACATAATGTATCCAATTAACATCTAGGCCACCCATGAAGGACGGGTTCCTTTTTGAGTCTTGGCCCTCCTAAGGTTTCTTCCTTATACAATCAGGGAGTTTTTTTCCTTGCCACTGTTGCCCTAGGCTTCCTCAATTTGTGATTGGTCTGTTAAAATAATCTAATATTGCTTATCTGCTTAGAGACAATCCTCTATTGTATTTGACTTGACTCGACTTAATACTACACTTATCCAGAGGGTAGAAAAAAATAAGCAGCACCCATTAGCATAAACGTCTGTTGCTTATGTTGCAATAATTATGATAAAGCACATTACATCATTCCCGGTAACACTTCCCTGTTCCTTTATTATCCTCAGGCTTATCTGATCTCTATTCTCCAGCTCTCCCTCAAACTTGCCCCGCTTTCTCATCCTGATAATATTCAGAAAGGTAAGCACTTCACCCGACTTTGGCAAAGTCTTCACTCTCTTTCCAGGTCAAATATGCAGAGTCAAGCTCTGGAATCAGTTCTCTGAGCGCAGAACAGCAGACTGGAATGAGCACTCCCAGCAGAAGAACATGCTTTCTATTCTAAGTGGAAGCCGAGGCCGGGGAGAGCATCTGTGAGAAATAACTCGCAGCACACTGGAGACTGGAAAGAGACATGAATAGGGCAAAACAAAGTCCCCCGCCACTTTATTAGGTAGACCTCGCATGTACTGGGAAGGGCCGGGATTTCCGGATTCAACAATGTGCTAGAAACATTCTTTAGAGGATTTGGTCCATTTGGACACGAGAGAATCACATGATGCTGCAGATGTCAGCTGATGCAGATGTTTCTCTGAACTCCTGCCTCCCAACTCTGTAAAATGTCACTTTCATGTGCGTCAGATGTTACACTGGTGATCATCAACCACACTGGATCTCGCTGCAATCCACAAATTCAATTAATGCCTGACATTTCCCTCCAGATTCACTCCTCATGCACGATGAGAGCAGGGGAGGAGAGACGCTTCTGAAGAGCAAATTCAGCATGACAGGGAGTGGGAGGAGGGAAGGAACACCTGTGCAACCTCACAAAGCACTTAGTCACACTACTGGCACCTCACAGCTTCTCTGTATTTACACCCAATCACTGGACAGGTCGCAACATAGCAACATAGCCCAAAAATGTCCACATGATACAAAAATGACCACACGTCGTGCTGTTAAAGACAGTCGGTCATCAGCGTTCTCACGTGTGCTTATTTGTGGGTTTGCCATCAATCATTAAACAAGAATTCTTTTCTCAATATGACAGCACTTTGTACATTACTACACAAAACAGCACTTTGTACATTACTACACAAAACAGCACTTTGTACATTTGATTAAATTTCAAAACGAAATGTTGTTTTATGCCTTCGAGGCTGCGATTCTTTTTTCTGTCAGCAGGAGTCACAAGCGTTTGCTTGTACTAGACTTCTGCCATTCAGGCAGGAATAATACAAATATAAGACAGATTTTTATTTTTTTTAAGCTTTTATTACGGCCTCGGATGTTAAGTGAGCAAACGTTACTTAGAGGGTCGTTAAAACAACGCGTCCCTGTGTACAAACATGTGCTCTTTATTTTGTTGCTAGCCAGCTTCAGTTATGAGCGGGATATTTGGTGCATATTCCAATTTCTTTTATTTGTACATAGTGCAATAAAATATCGACTGTAATCACAGTTAATTGTAGTTAATCTAGCGCGTCTGGAAATGCTCCCAAAGGCAAGAGGAAGTGAAGACACTACAAGAAATTTATAGGATATGCCTTATATAGCTTACCCAATAAATAAATAATATAGTAGATTTCGGTTAATCGGACCACATCAAGACGCGGTCATTTTGGTCCTAATAACCGGCTGCCCTATGTTACAAGACGGGATGTGCTATGTAACATATTAAATGTTTATTAAACCTTTATTGTACGATTTACACGTATAGCGAACGTACAAACAAAGAGTTTCTTTACTGATATTACATACTGTACACGTTCTTTAGTGCGATTTGGTCTGAATTTCGATCCAAATAAGCGAATAACATCACACGTATATAATAGTATTTGTTTTGGTACTTTGGTGGTCCAATTAACTGGAATCGACTGTATTCTTATCTATAAATGGGGCGCTGCAGAAAAGGTTTGAGAATTACCGAATTAGGTAAAGAGGTAAAAAGTCTACCTTCTTTTACACCATGTATTACAGGTCAGCGTTTTCATTTCCCCCATTAAATCCAGTTCGAATCAGAACAGACAGATGAAGGTGGTACCTGGTCACACGCATTGTTGGCGGAATTTCTGATGTCACAGTTACACTTCTGGCAGCCTATGGATGAATTCCAGTAACCCTCAGCACAACGGTCACATGACCTTCCCTACACATTTGGCCGACACGTACACTGTCCTGTTACTGCATCACAATCACCATACAGGGACCCTGCTGCACTGCATGAACACTCTATACACACACATACACACACACACAACAAAGAATCAGCGGCTTATATGGTGTGTGTGGTTTTAGAACATGTCCACTACATTTAGCTACAGAGTAAATAGTGGGTTTGGTTTGGGACACGCCCATTGTGGACTGATGGGAGTAATTGTGACTCACTGAGGCAGCCAAGTTGGTTTCTTGATCTAAGGTCATAGTGTAAAGGTTTACAGCGGTCACAGCGTGGTCCTTCCACATTAGCTTTACACTGACATGCGCCAGTTATCTCATCGCACCCATCTGATCCTATACTGTCACACTGACACCCTACACACACACACACACAAGGACCATTATGCATACAGAAAGTTTTATCAGTACAACACTGTGCATACTTCTTAGGCCACCTTATGTAACATATATACACTTTTCCACTGATGTTCATTCCAGTCTTCAGCTTTAGTATAGCTTAGCCATTTTACTGTGTTTCCTTCTGAACAAATTGTTTTTTGGCTGCTAACCCTTCATGATCATTCATCTTTGGACTGGGGCAACATGGCATCCCGATAAAGTTATCAGATGCTGCTGTTGCTCAAGTGTAAGGAGAAGTCACACGAAATATTTGCCACTGTAGCCTATAGAAACTGTTTTGTATATATATTTAAAAATGCCATTGATCACATGAACATTAAATGGCACAGACCTGTACAACATTGTGCGTGTTTGTGTGGGCAGGTGTGTGTGTGTGTGTGTGTTGGACGTACCCAGGCATGCATCAGGGCTCTGCATGGTACTGCGAGGGTTTCTGTAGTAGTTAGGAGCGCAGCGTTCACACTGGACTCCGGCTGTATTGTGCTTACACTCCTCACACACGCCACCACTTTTCCGCCCACTACGCTCATACAGCTCCGGGTCAAAATAACAACGCTCGGCATGATTATTACATTCACAACCTGTAAAACACAATCACACACATCCCGTCAGGTTAAAGTCAGTACTGCTGTAACATGGTGTGCAATAGAATGTATAAAGTCAGTTGGTTTGAATGGGGTTGTGTGGATCAGCTGTGCATTAGGCCAGACTTTTTTTATAGCTTTTTTCGCGGATCCGCCGACGATCATATCTAAAGAATTAAAAAAAAAAACCTGTTTTTTGGGGGGGAGTATTTCTCGGATCTGCCGCAGCACCAATGGTTGAAATTTAAAAAAAATATTAATTACAAAAAAAAAAATATATATATATATATCTTCCTCCTTCCTTGTATTGATTCCACATAGTCCTCGAGAAATTGAAAAGTTCTGGAAAAATAAAGATTTTTTTTTCCTCCGAGAGAAGCAAGCAATTAAAAAAGTCTGGCTTTAGTTGTGTCATACGTTTGCAGGTGTGTGTGTTGTCTCTTTCGGCTGGTCTCCAAGGAAAGTCATTGTAGAGGTCAGCGCAGTGCTCACAGTTCACCCCCATTGTGTTGTGCTGACACTCACACACTCCGTTCACCTAACACACACACACACACACACATATATATATACATAAATATAACTGCATACAAACATCAGTTTATCAGTCAGTCCCAGTGAGGGCAGCATGGTTTTAATAAAGTAATGCTGAATAAAGTGATGGGATTACGGGTATCTTGTGTGTACCTGAGCGCTGGGCAGGTAATTAGAGGCGGGGTCAGCCAGACAGCGACGGGCATGGCCATGACAGAAGCAAGAGCCAGTCATCTTTATTTCCTTCAGAGCATAGAACCGTGATGGGTGTCGGCCAGGTGTGTAGGGCACTGCCCCAAACTGGCTGAGTTTCACACGTAAGCCTGTGTATCCCAACAGCTCTGTGCAAACCGATCAATCAATAATCAGTCACATGGTCAATTAATCCGTCTTAACTCATCAAAACCAATTAAGAATAATCACAGTTGAAGGGAATATGATACTAAGTAATGCATTACAGAAATCCAATTACTTTTTTCCCTGTAATGAAGTATTGTAACGCGCTACAGTTTAAATTCTTGTAATCACGTTAGTTACTGATTGCATAAAAAGTACTCGCATTATAAAAAAATGTAAATTACTCCCAAAACTTTTCGAAAAAGGATTATTTACTGCCTGCAAGTTTTTGGAGAATCTAGAATTTATAAAGCTTTAAATAAATAGATCGATATGATTTAAAAATGATTGTGTTTCTAAACCAAACCGTGTGCCTTAGTGATATCTCCAAAACAGATTTTTTGAACTCCATATAAACACAACAATTAGATTTTTAATTGTTATTTTTTTTTATTAAGCATTTACGGGACTGTTGGCTGTTATCCTTGTATGTCCTGTTCTTGTATTTTAGGGGTGCTTTAGGACATTGAGTTACATGTCATTATTTTTCCAGGACAAATTCATTACTAGCAATTAATTTCACATAATGTTTAAGCATGTTTTCAAAAGCTTGAACACTTTTAGTCTACGCCAGTTTTTTTGTTTTTTTCCATGGAGTAATAGTCATCCACCAATACATTAAGAAACATCAGACATGCTGCATTTTAATGTATAACGTATACATAAATGTTTATACGTATATGTTTAGTTAATGCAGTTAATACGCATTCTTATGTGTTAATTTGTTCTTTATTTGTCACCCGGCTGATTGGCAAGCAAAGTGGTACAGCTGTACCCCTCAAAAAATGTGTGTGTGTGTGCCCTGGTATGATAATTAGTCTAGAAATGTATTTGGAAATATAATAATGTTATAATATTATATTAATGTTTGTTAAGATTATTATATGTAATTAGTCATTAGTAACTGATCATAATCACAATCAAGGTTAAACCAATTGGCTACAACAACAGAGAGACTGAACGTTGCTTACTGTCAATCTTGTGTTCCTCTGGAAGGTTAACATTAGAGAACTGATTCAGCGGGTGGAAGAACACCTGATAAACAGAAACCAGAAAACTGAAAAATCAGAAACATGAAACAGGAGATAATCAGTTACTGTCAAAATGTTGAGAAATATAAATCAGGTGTGTGTGTGTGTGTGTGTGTGTGATGGCATGTTTGTACCTTGTCTTCTTATACTTTGAGGACCAATGATTTCATATGATAGTAACATTTAGCCAATTTTACTTGTGAGGCCTTCTCCTTTAAATGTTTTTTTTTTTAGAAAAACCACAACTTTTATTTAAAAAACCAGAACAGCCTAAGTGATTTCTTTAGGTTATTGTTAGGTTAACTAGGCAAAACTTGTGTGTGTCTGTGTGTGTGTGTGTGTGTGTGTGTTTGTATATACATACCATCTGGTCCTGAAAGGGGTTACGGGTGTTGGAGAGGAGTGTGTGGCAGTAAGGTGTGTTAAGGTTGTAGCTCGGGTCAGTGGGTATGTTTGGAAAGGCAGATTTACAGTCTGTAGCCATGTAGTGTGCCGGAGTCCAGGACTTTCCAAAATCCAATGATCTCTCGATTACCAGAGCATCAGGTCTTGGACCCTGTTGGAGTGTGAGAGAGTGAATGCATTTTTTTCACACTTTTATGAAAGAAAAACTGCAGCATTTATTTAGAGGACCACAAATCCCAAATGCTAAGGTCGAGGTTATGTAACATAAATATGCTACAGTTATTATGTCAAAGGTTAGTCCTCATAACATATGTTTATAGACACCGTGTGTGTGTGTGTGTGTGTGTGTGTGTGTGTGTGTGTGTGTGTGTGTGTATTAGGATGAAATCTTGCCTGACTGCCTTCTCCTTGGCCACCTCCCCTCCCACACTGCGGGTGGCGCTTCTTTCTCTGTTTAAATCCCTGGTCAGTCTTCACTTAGACGCCGGTTCTCGTCTCTTCCCCAGTGTTCCTGTGCTCCCTTTCTTGTCGGTCCTGGTTTCTCTTGCTCTTTCTCTCTTTCCCGTTTGCCTGGTTTCTCCCCTCTTGTGTTTCATTCCTGTTTTCCTCAGTAACACTGTATATAAATCTACTTTCATCTCACCCTGCACTGTATATATTAAACACGCCTGTGCTTACGTCTTTTGTTTTTTCATTCATCCCTCTCACGCCGCAATACTCCGACGTTCATGACTCTGTGTGTGTGTGTGTGTGTGTGTGTGTGTGTGTGTGTGTGTGTGTGTGTCTACCTTAAAGTGGAGTAGCAAAGTGTCAAGCTGAAACAGCTGCTTCAGGTCCAACTCTATAGTGACAGGACTCACATCTACAAATACACACATTAATAATATTATTTTATTCAGATATTAATGTTATTTAAAATACACACAAACTACAGTTTATGCCATGTTTGTTATAAATGTCTTATTCTGAAATGTAGTGTTTTTATTTTCTCCAGACATAATAATCCTTATAATGCTCATTTTACTAAATAGTTTTATTTTTGTCTCATCTGCCCACAAAAAATCTTTCCATTATCCTTCTAGTTTCTGCAAATGATCTTTAGCAAACTGATGGGCAGTTGCAGACGGAGCGAAAGTCATTCTGTTTGCTTCTCATCAATCCACATCACTGTTGTTCTGTGTTCTCCTGACACTCACGAACATTAGGATTACCCAATGTGAGTTCATTACTTGCTTAGAAGTTATCCCGGGTTGCTTTGTGACTTTACAAACTAGTACATGGCTTACTCATGGAGTGATCTTTGTTTGTTGACCGCTCCTGGAAAGGATAACAAGGGTCTTGTATTCCTCCATTTGTCTGACTGTGGATTGGTGGAGCCAAATTCCTTACGGATGGTTTTTAAACCTTTTTTAACCTGTCCACAACTCAACTCATTCGTTTGAATGTTGTAAAGATCAGGCTTAATCCCCATTTACACCTGATTGCCACCCCATTGAGTGCAATCTAGAGTTCACTTCTAATATTGGATCATTTTCCTCAAATAAAAATGGCCATGTATAATATTCTCCTCTCACCTGTTTAACAGGGTTCTCTTTAGCTGCTTGTTTTAGGTTATATTTATACAGAAATACAGTACTGTGTCATTTTGTTTGGAATGTTATAGCACACCTTTCTTGGATTGCCACCAACGATCAGGTCCAGCTGAACCCAAAACGTTCTGAATTGTGTGGGCATTTCGACCCTCTGTGTTCCTTGAGTCACACGGACAGCACTTCATCTTCCACTACACACACACACACACACACACACACGCGCGCGCGCGCACACACACACACATTACTATATGTCAGTAAAACATCTTTGTCTCTTATGTTATTGCTGTCTCACAGAGAAAAACTGATTTTGTTTGTTTCTGTGTGTTTGTGGAACATAGATGTTTCACACATACACACATTATTATATTTTCAGAAATAAACATATTTACATTGTATTACTTCTATGCGATGAGGAACGTTTGTGTGTGTCAGGGGGCAAGTTTATATCAGTGTGAGGTCCAAACATATTCTACGTGGAAAAAACAAGATTTGTGTGTGTGTGTGTGTGTGTGTGTGTGTGTGTGTGTGCGCATACCTGTCCTAAAGGCGTACAGAAAACCTCAATGCCGGTGAGTCCGCAGGTGGATGAAGCTTTAAGCTCAGTCTCTCTGCCCAGTTTTAATTCACCTGATGGTGGGTAACATGCTCCACGTACACACTCCTGCTGCCCTAGACACACTGTCACCAGTGCTACACAACACACAAACTTGGATATCATATTGACCGTTTTTAGGAAATAAATGACTGTTTTCTCGTGATTACACATACTAATATCTATCTACCATTAGATTAGATACACATTTGTTTTAGCAATGCTATATGACGATCATCTACTGTATATTGTTTAACAGTTTTTTTATTACAATACAACCAGACGATACAGGGAATTTGTATGCATCTGTATGCTATGTTGACCTTCTACAGTCCTAAGAAGCTTGATCAGGAATGGTATTTTTGGAAGGGTAGCAGCCAATAAACCAGATATTCAGAGTTAGAGAGAATTTGCTAGATATGATAAAGCTCACAAAGATTGTAATGTAATGAATAAGTGTAAAATGGAGTGACAAATTCATGTTTGAAATTTTTGGGTTCAACTGACACCAATATATTATATATGGTGCTCATACCATTGCTAAAAGAACAAATCGAATGGTACTATTGCACAGTACTGTATCTAACATAGTCTGACTTTCACCATGCTTGTTGATTGTTAAATATCATACTATAACAAACAGTACCATAAATAACTGAATCATCTTTATATTAGAGTTGTAAATATTTTAGCTCCTACCTGCTAGGTACAAAAGAATCCACACCTTCATTCTGTTGAAACCGTTCCACACTTCATTAAACACAGATCAAAATCAGATTATTCGATTATTACCCTGTTACTGTGTCTGATCTAAAGTCTGACTGCAATTGCAAACTCACATACACTCTTTCTCTGCTCACTCGCCTTTATTTAAACTCCAACACACCTGTGGACATGCGTATATGTGCTTTTGTGTGTGTGTGTGTGTGTGTGTCTGTGTGTGTGTGTGTGCGCGGAGTGGGTGTGAATGACTGCTGTGATACACACTTCCTCACAGTACCACGCCCGGCGCAATAACAAATCAAAACACGCACACACATGTTCGGACACTCAGACACACACTCATGTTACTGAAACCAGTTAGCTTTGAATTTGAAACCCTAATCCCTAAACCCATATCTCTAAACCATTAACCCTTATACTTAAATCATAATCCTAAACACTAAACATGAATGCTCGGACCCTTATCCCCAAATCTGAATCTGTACACATGGCTATATAAACCCTTATTCCCCAAACCTTCATCTGTTAATCACTATTCCTGTACTTTTATTCCTCCAACTGTAATCTGACACCCCATCCATAAATCATATCCCCTCATGTTAATCTACAAATCCCATGACCAAACCCCTATCCCCAATACTTATCCCGAAACCTTAATCCATAAACTTTTATCTATAAGCCATTAACCTTGATCCTCAAACCCTGATGCGTGAACACTTATCTTCTAATTAACTTTAATCCACAAGCCCCTAACCCTTAATCCTTATTAAAAAAGACCTTTAATACGTGATTAAAAACGTAAAAGAAAACAACAACAACAATTAATTTTACTATACTAATAATAATACCAACACCTAAATTTGCACAACGAGATTCTGAACATTTTTGGAACGTTAAGATATGCATTATTGAATTGAACGTAAATCCTTATTGTCCACCTAATCCATTGTGCTATTATGATGCTTTCAATTCTAAACCCTAACCCCATTTCCTGTCTCTAATCTTTAGTACTGATTCTAATTTCTGACCCCATATTTTCTTTTGCACACAAATCTCAGCAGATCTTTAAATCCTGAACCCTAAAACAGTAAACCTATTTCCAACTAGTCTAGTAAATATTGTAACATGTAGCCAGATTGTTAGACAGATGCATTAGAGCGAGACTCCAGGGCAGGTTTACTAATATTTGAATACGTTTGTGGCTGTATTGTAGTGTCATCTCTAAACCCTAATCATAAACGAAGTCTAAATGTAGTAGAAATCTAGACCACAAGTCCTAAAAACGTTCAATCTTGTCCCTTAAACCTCTAAACTATAAGTCCCTTTGACTGCAGCAGAGTGAGGGTTAAGTGTTACTGTAGCTCACAGCATGAGCTACACTTAAACGTGTGCTAACAAGCTGCATGGAGAAATCTCACAAAGCCCAAGGGTTCAGTGTAAGTGTTAATATCCATCCACTTACATTTACATTTCATAATCATGTATCATATAAAATCATATAGAATAAAACCTAGTCTAGTCGCTACAACCTATTTACTCCACCCTAGAAACTGCACAGAAAGCCCTCTAATAAAGTAGTTATAATGTTTACTGTAATACCAGACATGGAGTTTATTTACAAAGAATCCACGTCAACTGATTGATTTTCACTCCACCTTGATCTGCATGAATACTTGAAACATTTATTCCATGTGAGAACAGGATATTATGGAAGGGTTAAGTGTCTCTGTGATTAGAGGACAGAGGGAGAACATTGTGATGGAATTGTTTTCCATCGTTTGTGTGTGTGTGTGTGTGTGTGTGTGTTCTGGGTGTGGTGTTAAACCTTAAACTGCCGCCTAAGGACACTGATTTCACTCTGACTGTGTGTGTGTGAAGGCATGTTTTCTGACTCAAAGTGCCAGACGCAGACTAACACACCTAGTGATGTCACACACTTTTCCACAGCGATGAGTGTTTTTATCAGCTGAACGGAAAGTTATGTTCGACTGCTTGTTCACTTCCGGCCGAACAAATAAACAAATTATTTAAACAGAGGTGTAATAATAATTACACACATTTGGAAATTTGGCATTATACATTTTGTATAGGCACTTTGTATTTATTATGGAATGCAACTTTCTCATTTCTATTAAAACTTTTCACTTCACTGTGGATAATATCATAATGATATAATACATCATTTCTATTTAAGTGCAGTAGCTATGTATGGTTTGGGATTTTAGTTCTCTACAGCCTACAGTACATGGTATGAAGGGTGCAACAGAATTATTTCATCATTTCAACATGCAGAACATTGGGAAGGAAACAACTTCTAAAACCAAAGTAATGCAGTGCATGTCTGCTGTTCCTTATGTAAGTTCACACTATACAGGCCAATAAAGTAACAGCCGAGTACAAAAATTATAAAATGATGTATGTAGAATTAGTTAGGACAGAATCTCTGCATCTTATATTTTAAATATCTTATATCCCCAAAATCCCATATTTTTAAACATCTCATATTTTAAACATCTCATATTTAAAACATCTTATATTCCAAAAATCTCATATTTAAAACATTTCATATTCCAAAAATCTTTTTTTAAATATATATTTTTAAACATCTCATATTCGAAACATCTCATATTCTAAACATTTAATATTTTTAAACATCTCATATTCTAAACATTTCATATTTTAAACATCTCATATTCTAAACATCTCATATTTTTAAACATCTCATATTTTAAACATCTCATATTTTTAAACATCCCATATCCCAAACATAGAAAAAAATCTCCCAAACAACAAATTTTATATATTTCAGATCCTAAACATCTCATACCCTAAACGTTTCAATCTTAAAAAATCTTAAATAGAGACCTGTGCTTAATGAAGGCAGTTCAGTACAAAGTGAGGTTGGGAGCTGCTTTGGGAAAATGCACCATTGTAAAAAGCATATATAAATAAATTTGAATTTGACTTTGATGTGAATGATACTAGCAAAACAAAGGATGTAAAATATGAACAGAAGAGGAACTCCTAGTGTGATTGGTACAGTGGATGCTTTGTGTTTCTTGACAGATGAAAACTTTATTTAAAAAAAACACATTGTAAACTAAAATCTGATGTCTGTATTTTATCACTGTGAAAGTAAAGTGTGCAACCGAGGAAGGTAACTTTTGATTTCATGAAACCATAAAGACTTAAAATATTACGTTCTTATTGCATCGTGCGGGTTTAACGCCATCTTGTGGTCAAAATATTGACGTGCATTGTTTTAAAGAGTCCGGTTTTACAGGTCTATGTAAATGAATGTGAATGAAGTAAATAATAAACCCTGCTAAATGGTGCATTGTAGTCTAGATATATACAAAATACAAAAAATAAATAAAACAGCAACAATAGCAACAATTGGAGGCATGAATTACAGATAGGCATATAAATGACAAAAAAGGAGCTACAACAGAATATGCTATATATTATATATTATTAATATAATTCTATGGTCCTTTCTGTGTGGAGTCTGCATGTCCTCCCCGTATCTGTGCGGGTTTACTCCGGGTACTCCGGTTTCCTCCCACAGTCCAGAGACATGCATATTAGTTAATCGGCGTCCCTAAAGTGGCCCTGAGGGTGGGACTGTGTGTGTGTGTGTGTGTGTGTGTGTGTGTGTGTGTGTGTGTGTGTGTGTGTGTGTGTGTGTGTGTGTGTGT
>JAUZSV010202637.1:0-12740 GCA_034780495.1 Parotocinclus cesarpintoi
GGAGGGAGCTGAAACTCCGTGTTGCTCAGCGACAGCCCCAAAATAGACATCTGAAATGTTCCTGGTTGCAGTTTCCACTGTCTGGAATATTAGTAAGAATTGGAAGTTAACAGGTACTGTTCAAGTCAAGACGAGATCTGGAATGCCAAGAAAATGGAATGGTCAGGTATACAATGGAGCAGGTGTATTGGTGCCTTGGTCAACTGTGCAGTGTTGCCTGCAGAAACAGAAAACCTCACCCTGACTTTTGTTATGTCTGAATTTTGCAACACAACACTTAAGTCAGAGCTGAAAACAAAGGTAGAACTATTTGGCCACAATGACAAATGGTATGTTCAAATAAAAAACACAGGGGAAGCATTTATTGTTATTTTAATAAAATAACATTTTGTCAGCTTCTAAGCTTGGGTAGTTCTGAGAAACATTGTGTGGCAGTTGGTGGCACTAGAAATACTGTATATACATATACACACACACACACACACACACACATATATATACATACACACATATATACATATACACACACACACACGTATATATTGTACAAAATATAATCCACACTTAAATATTATAAAAAAAAACAAAAAAAAATCCGACCTGAATATTTTTTTAGCTAACTATTACAAAAAAAACCCTAAATACTGACTGTCAGGATACCCAAGCTTTTTCACATGGCATACTGTTATTTATCAATATATGAAATACAAAAAAAATAATCAATGTTTATGATTGTTTAAGCTCAATGTTTTCTGAGTGGTTGTTATAACTTTGCATTTCAAAAATCAGAACAACACTTCAGTTGACCAAGGCAAAACAACACTTTCCATAGGATCGCACACATACTGTCCCCTCCACAAGTATTTGCACCCCTGATAAAGATGATCAACTTAGAGTAAATTATAAATGGTAAAATGCTTACTCATCTTTATCAGGTTTGCCAATAACTGTGGCAGGGACTGTAAGCATAAATCAAACCTTCTTTAAAAAATGTAAGCATAAATCAAACCTTCTTTAAAACAAAGAACAAATTCCACAGCATAGGCCAGTTTATAATTAGTATTTTTTCCTGTTTTCACTAAAGAACTACATTACTTTTAAGTAAGGACAACCGTGGCATGAAGGGCATAAATTAAAACCTATTAAATTCAGTGATCAGTGACTGAACAATAATAACTTTGATTATACTGATTGCCACTTATTTTATGCACATTTATAAATTTTATATTTATAACATTCATAAATACATAGTAACTACTCCATGTACTTTAGTTCCCTCCCACTTGTGTATTTTACTGTTAAAAGCACCTCAACTGCTGTAAAGGGCAAATATAACTCAGCAAACTCACTCACCACAATGATGCTCTCATGGTCCTGGGCACTGAGGTTGGTATTCTGAGAAGGAAGTGACATAAACGTATTACTCAGGAGCCACCGACTTCTTGATTTCCTCACAAAGCCACAGAGCAGATAATTCATACATGGTTAAAAATCCTGCCGTGTCATGTTCTTCAGCAGTACTATTTCTATACAAGACTGATCTCAGGTAATGCAGATTTAGTACTGATTTATTCAGCCTAAATTGTAGTTTTTCTACAATAAATAATAATAATTATGATCAATTACAACCAAAATAAAATGGAAAAAAGAACAGAAACAGAAACAAAACCAAAAAACATAAATTTATTTGTACAGCGCACAACACACAACACAACACAACACATTTGTACTACACACGATGTCACAAAGCAGTTTTACAGACGTCAGTGTCCTAGCCTCCTTTGAGCAATTCAAAGGCAACAGTGGGAAGGAAAATCTCCCTTAGATAAGAGGAAGAAACCTTAAAAGGAACTGGATACAAAAAGGGGAACCTTTTATCATCTGGCCATCACCGTTTTAAAAAACAATTGTGAAATACAAGACACATCTAGCTAAGGGAAAGGATTTGGATATAGTTGATTGGGTGATAGGGTAATTGCCAAACAGAGCACAAATTGAAAACTATAACTACACTACTTACAAAATGAAGGGGTATTATAATAACATGGACATTTCATTTTAAAATATCAGTTTATTTCAGCAGTATAGTTTTAGAACTAATGTGTGTTTAATATTAGAAGTAGATCATCACTGCATTTCACGGTCATTTACATGTTCCAAACATGTATGTGTTTGTGTTAAAATGAGACTGAGGTGTATACAGAACACATATATTCAACAGTTTATTGACAAAGAAGTGTAAAACAAATAAAATTTTACAGTTTGTCAAAAAAAAAAAACAACACCAAACGTCTATATACCACAATGCATAAATAAACAAATTAACAACATGGTGCTACTGACCAGTGACATTAGGTGTAGACTGATCTAAACCAATTAACTGAAACAGAAGCAGCAGTGTAAAGATAATAGAACTGGAGGAGAACGCACTGCCTAAGAGCTGTAGTTTGATAGAACATTTTTGCGTAATGACTGTGGTTCATTTGCCATGGGCAAATTCGTCAAGTAAAAACTTCCAATGCGATGAGGACCTTGGAATTTAAAAGGGACACAACCCCATGTGTCAAAATAGATGCTGCGTGTGTGGTACCTCAGAGAGTAGAGTGCTGATGATGTGCAGTGGGGCCTGGTGGATGGACTCGTCTTGCAATGGAGAGGATAGTGCCATGTCCACCAGAGCTCGAATCTCCTTCAGCACCACATCCCAGCGGCTTGGATTATTCAGCACCTTACGGTACTTGTAGATCTTTTTCTGTAGATAAGACGAAGGTCGTGAAACAATGCAATTTACAGTGATAGATCAGTTCAAATGATATTTGTGTTTTAATGCATCAAAGTAAGAGCTACATGGTTATCACTAACCAGTAAGACTTTAAAGAACAGAACAAAAGCAGCTCGGTCTAACCTTATCTAAATGAAGGATGCATCAAAACCTTTGAATCTGCATGACTTTGCAGTTTTGCATCAAGGGCTTCTAAAATGTCATCGATTCATTCAAATAACAATATCAGACAAACACATTCTGCATGAATTATTAACACACAACACTTTGACCTTTCGTGTCTTTCTTCAATTCACTGACTATTTAATTAACTAACATGCGGGAAATGTAAAAAAAAGTATTATTTAATAACTGGTTGTATCTCAGTTTCCTTTGGTGGCTGAATGGACTTGAATAATGACTGAAGAGTAACTTTAGACCATCCAGAAATTGGGCTTTACTTTATTTAACCTTTATTTCATCATCAATGGTTATTTAGTAAATTAACTATGTATAGACATGGACGACTTAAGGAGAACAGGTAAGGAGATGTTGAAATTTATTCACTGAAAAATGATGGGACTGTACATGTGACTGTACATGTAACTGCATAAATAAGGTGTGTATTCACATTCTTAAATTTAGTGGGCTGAGGAAAAATATCTATTTGCATTAAACGAGTCAATGCAACTGTGAGGTTAAAGCATATTCTTTAATAAAATAAGCATATGCGACACACTAAAGAACTAAATAAGTGAATACTGGTTTCAGTATTTAGTATCGTCTTTAATTTAGGGTTGATGTGAGAGAGGTTACACCATATTATGAAATAATTATAATTCTTTATTACAAATGGTATTTAATACTCACTTATAGTAACAGAGTGAGTACACTCCTCACATTTTTGTAACTATTTGATTATAACTTTTCATGAGACACTGGAATCCACTGGATTCCTCTTCCATTCCTCATGATGACATCACAAAGATAGAGGATGTTAGAGAGCTTTTGCTCCTCCACCATCTGTTTGTGAATGCTCGACAGATTCTCAGTAGGGTCTGGAGTAGGTTTGGTGTAGGTCTGGAGACGTGCTTGACCTTTAAACTTAGTTTCATCAGCAAGGCAGTGGTAATCTTGGAGGCGTGTTTGGGGTCATTGTCACGTTGGAATACTGGCCTGCGGCCTAGTTTCTGAAGAGAGGTGATCATGCTCTGATTCAGTATGTCATAGTACATGTTGGCACTCTTAATTCCCTCAACGAACTGTAGCTCCTTCATGCAACTCCAAACCATGACATTCCCATTACCATGCTGGACTGTAGGCATCAAACACTTCACCTGGTCTTCACATGGTTTACACTATCTAAACCAAATAGGTTTATATTGGTCAGACCACAGTACAGAGTTCCAGTAATCCATGTCCTTAGTCTGCTTGTCTTGAGCAAAATGTTTATGGGCTTCCTTATGCATAATCTTTAGAAGAGGCTTCCTTCAGGGTCAAAAGCCATGCAGACCAATATGATACAGTGTGTGGCATTTGGTCTGAGCAATGACAGGCTGCCCCCCCATCCCTTTAACCCCTGCAGTAATACAGGCAGCACTTCTCTGGATATAAAGCTGAGCATGATGCAACTTCTGAGTGCATAACTTCTGAGTGGAACCTGTCCTGTTAAACAGCTGTGGTTTTGGCCACTGTACTGCACTGCACTTTCAGGGTGTTGGCAATCTTCTTATAGCCTAGGCCATCTTTATGCAGAACGATATAAAAATTCAGATCCTCAGAGTTATTTGCCATGAGGTGATGATGTTGAACTTCCAGTGCACAGTAAAATAAATACACCAGTGGGCTTTGTGCTACTCCTAAAAAACACACCTAAAAACACCCTTTAACCCCTTTATAGGCCTTGCTCAAGGACCCAGCAGCTTAGTGGAGGATTTGAATAATGGACATTATGGTCAACAGTTCAGTACCTTGACCACTAAGCCACCAGTGTCACCACTTTCACAAACCATATCTTGTTACTTAGCATATCCATCGACTGGAAAAGTTGCTAACCCGAGGTTCAGATTTTTTTTGGACTGCTAATAATTAATTAATGTGTCTAGTAAAAACATTTGAAAGTATTATTAGTTTAGGAAGAATGTGTTAAACAATCAAGATTTGGATGAACAGCAGGGCACAGAGAACTAAACGCAGTTCCAAAGAGCTGACCGTATTTTTCATGTAACTGTAAATTATGTGAAACTATAAGCTCATTAACCCTGTTAGTGTCAGTGGTAAATAAATACGTAATAACAGCAGTCTTACCTTCCACTGTAGAGAGTGAAACCACTGGTCCCGCAGATAGCTGTTGGCAGCCTGTAAACACGCACACATGCGCACATAGAGTGACACACAGAGAGACACGCACACACACAGACAGACAGACAGACACACACACACACACACACACATGTGATGTGTTAGATGTGATGATAGATGTGATCGTATTTCATTCCCAAATAAAGACACTTAACAAAATCTAGCAGCAGGAATGCAGACTCTCATCCAAAATACAGCAAATACAAATACCGGCTACATTCCTGCCTATTAGCAAATCAAACATTTGAAACAAATGTTTGCAGACTTCTGTAACATAATACACTGAAAACTGGTTAATGATCTCAGCTGGTGCGAGCGGTACCTGCAGAAGGACTGTCCCTCCAGGGACACTGAGCTGAACACAGTATTTGGGGGCATTGTCCCAAGACAGCAACTGCAAGTCTTCTATAGAACTGTAGGACAGAGCCGTCTCCATATAGCCTGTAGGCTAGGGTGGTAAAACCAGAAAAATGTAATTTAAAACTCAGTCAGCAATGCATATCAACACAATACATTATTTATTACCTAGTCCATATACAGTGCATCCGGAAAGTATTTACAGCACTTTACTTTTTCCACATTTTGTTACGTTACAGCCTTATTCTAAATTGTATTAAATTAATCCTTTTCCTCAAAATTCTACACAAAATACCCCATTATGACCATGTGAAAAATGTTTTCTTGAGAGTTTTGAAAATGTATTAAAATTCAATATATTATTAAAATTAAAATACAGCTAAACTAGCGTAAATGCTTGTTGTGGGATATTTTACTTGAAGGCAGTGCGAAAGCTCCTCTTTGAAACATGAATCAACAAATTAGCCAATCAAATTAGCAAAAGCACTGGTAACTGCAGGCTGGCAAAAATGCATCTGTCAAAGCAGCTTCTTTTTCTATGAACAGACCTTTAAATCCATCTTTTTCAGGTTTTCGGAAAAGGATGGCCATTCTCGTCTGAATTACAGATTGAAAACCTCTGAGCATTCCTACTCAGTGCCTTCTCTGCTGCCCTTCAGAGGCCCCCGCAAGATAACAACTGTCCCTGAGAGAAGCTCAATAGGATGTTTAAGAATAAACAAGAGACTTGGTGAATGCCTTCCTGCTTTCCCACACTCTCACCTACACTGACCACGCATTCCCTCTCTGCATGTACACACATGCAGGAAAATAGGAGCAAAGAATTTGCAAGCACAGGGAAGGCACTGTGTTTACAAGGTGCACCATCTAAGCCTGGACATCACTTTATAAATGTTCATAAAAGTCAGACATCAGAGGAGACTGACCCAGAACAAATAGTCATTAAATGCTTACGTTTGGTCACTTAGCAGACCCTCTTACTCAGTGTGATGTACAACTGGTAAAGTCTTCCAATCCAAGCAATTGTGGGTTAAGGGTTTTGCTCAATTTGCTCATGGTCCTCTCAGTGGCACCTTGGCACAGATGGTATTCAAGACCTTCTGGTCTACAATCTAGTACCAAAACCGCTCAGCCACTACAGTCCCAGGACTGAGATAAGAAATAAAAGTATTGTCCACATATATTTGGTTCTACAAGGTACAAATTAGGAAAATTAGTGGCTCTCTAATGTTATATCAGCTGGTGAGCAAAGTCTAACAAGCTGCATCCATTAATGAACAGTAATAAAGTATGATATAGCAGTCTGGACTACACCTGCATACACACACACACATACTAAATACACTTAGCATTTCATTAGGAGCAGCTGTGCACCTGCTCAAAGCTGCAATTATCTAATCAGCAAATGGTGCTCTAGAAGTTTAAACTGTGATCCCAGCAATTTTCCCATGCTTGTTTGTGCAAGATGGGCTGGTTTAAGTATTTCTATAGCTGCCAATTCTAATTAGAACTTTTAGTGACAGTGATTCTGTTTACACTAGGTTCTTTTGTGCAGCTTAAGTATCAGAAAAATGCATCTATCTCTGCATGGCCAGACAAACAGTAAATGAAGATACCCAGAGCTGTTAAATACAAGAAACCTTTCGATTTTATCAGCAATGTGGAAAGAGACAAAAATAAAAACTGTGGCTCACACCAGACTTCACTTCACTCTCTCATGCTCAATGATCAGAGTACCATAGTAGCGCATGCGATGGCTGCAATTAGGATCCAGGTACAAGCCACATAAAAAGAACAATGGTAAACACAAAGTCTTGTCTACATCCTTAAAATCATCCTTAATAGCAATGAGAAGAGATACATTAATCTCAAGGTAAAGCAAAAAGAAACTATGATCAAAGACCAAACGTAATATTAAGACTCTAGGACCTTCATGTCTACGAGGCAGAGATACTGTGATATTAAATGCATTACTTTTACTTTACTTTTACTTTTCTTTTAAGTTACTTTCTTATAACCACAAAACTGGCAAAGCAATAACAGACATTATTTATTTTTTTGCTTTCAATAAATGAAGAAAAACCCTGTGCAAATCACTACCTCTATTACTATCCAGCATGCACTAGAATTCAGGTGAACAGCTTCTCTGCAATGGAGAGCACTCACGGCATGACTAATACACACATTAACGTCGCTTGGCAAGCCTTAAGCTTGCGAAAGCACCCTCACAAAAGCACAAAGCTAGTGGAATGCTGGGACAAAGTACTCGACTCAGTGGGTGGAACAGAGGTTTTGTCTGCATGTGTAGTCTTTCATTCAAACATACCTGGCATGCATCATAAGCAGACTGACGCATGAGTCGCTGGTGATATTAATAGCGTATAGTACGACAAGTTACTACACCCAACAACGCAACTTTGGCTCCCATCTCTGTAGCCCGTTTCCATGGATTTCCTCCTGACTGTTTTTTTGTTTTTCAGGTTGTCAGGGAACATGGGGCGTTCAGAAAACATGACAAAGCATGACAATAATTTGGTTACTATCGACTTGCTTATGTAGTAGGCACCCATGCCTACCACGACAGTGTGAGTAAAGAGCTACAGATCCTCCTCATCAGCACATACTCTATACCTTACCTTACCCAGGACCTCTCATATGATATGAAAGGTATTAACTGTTTCTAAGTTCTCATGTGCTACAAATAGGTTGAACATGCAGCTGGATGATGTGGTGACAATGTAATATCAGTATTATGAAATTATGTCGCATGGGCATCTAAACAACACCAGTATAACTTATTATTAATACCAAACGCTGAGAGACATCATTTGCAACATTCATCCTGTCTGGCTCAACATGCTTGCATTCATCAATTCTAAACACCTGTAAATCATGATGTTTATGTTTGGAGAATAGAGCATGCAGCACTCTCCTTTTGCATTAGCATCATATTTTAAAGACAGCTGGCTTCGTGTCAGACTTTTTTTTTACATACAGTTCTGTGCAAAAGTCTTGGGCCATAATTAAATTAGATACATAACTGTTTTAGCAATGTTATAATGACCATTATATAATTATTTTTTTGTCTCTTTTATAGAACACAACCAAAAAAGACATGAATTATGTACATAGTATGAAAAATACATTAAAAAAAATATACCTCTGTAGGCTACAGTGCCAAGAATTTATTGGGACCTCTACTTACACTTGAGAAATATCATGATCTACCAGTTTCATCACGATGCCAGTCTGACCCATCTACACTATGAAGAAGCTTTAATAGGAATGGTCTGACTGAAAGAGGCACAGCCAAGAAACCACTTTTTCAAGCTTTGAAAAACCTAGACTATGCTTAAGCTCACAAAGACTGGAATGAATATCGGTGGGTAAAAAAACTATAACAACAAAATACAAGTTTGAGATTTCTGATCTTCAACAATATGTTAAATACGACTATTGTACCGATACTAAAACAACAAATCAAATGGCAGCTTAAGGTTTGTGCACAGAAGTGCACTCTCTCCCGTAATGTATGCTTTGAGCACAGACGAAGAACAATCAAAAACAAGTTCACTACATGAAGCAACACTTGGGATAAACGTACTTTAGGAGTTGTAGTGAGACCTATTTCTACCTGTTGCACTCACTGAAAAATATACTGATCTTTACCTAACACGTTGAATCTGAAGCGGGTCAGATTTGCCATGATGTAACACATCTGATGTTGATCAACAAGACATCACTCACGTGCATGCATGGAACACATGGCATCTTGCAAGTTCTTGCATAACTTTCATAGTGGGCTCGTTGCCTGTGAGCACGTCTGAACTGGTCAGTATTCAGAGCTACTATGTTGGATATGTATGTAGGATATTGGAAATATCATTAAATATAACGGACATCTCTAGCATAAAGGTTCTCGTTTGTTCTCAACAGTTAGCACCTTCTTACCTTCTTGTGTGGTTCTATATTAGGATTCTAGTTGGGCTTTTGTTTGTAAGCTTGTATAAGTTTACAACAAGTTTTATTATTACTTGATTGCAGGTGAAAGACCAGCATCACTTAAAGCAGTGTACCTGCAGGAATTCTAACCTGGAACTATTTCCTTTTCCTGGCCAGTTAAGCTTTTCTATAGTACCACTGGTGTCATTACATTTGTAGTCTTTTGTACTGTGTAATACCTTCCACCCGGCGGAACTGTTGCTGTCGCCCTTGTCCTTGAAGTAAGGCACGTTCTTGACCATCCAGTCATAGATCTGGGAGAGAGTGAGGCGCTTCTCTGGGGAGCTCTCGATGGCTTTAGTGATCAGGTCCGCGTAGGACATGTTGCCCCAGGCGTTTCGCCGGGCAGAGCCACTCTTCCTCTGAGCGACTGCAGCTGATGAAGAGGAGGAAAGTAATGGCACCTGCTGCTGCTGCTGCTGCTGCGCAACCGGAGCGCTCGAGATCTGCGCCCGCTGGTGCTGCTGCTGCTGCTGCTGATTCTGGTGATGTCCGCAGTTTTCTTGGCACTGGAAATCTGGACATAAGACAAGGGGCTTTTCGTCAGCATAGTCCTCAGTTTCCTCCAGCAGGCTCAGGCTAGTTAGGAAGTCCGCAGTGCCGCTCGGCTCGTGTTTGACAGACGGAGCCGGAGACGAGGTGCTCGAGTCGGCAGGGTTGGTGAATTCGGGTCGGGGAAGCGGCCAAGTGCACGATCGGGGCCGTGGCAGCGGCTCGAAATCCGGGTCGATGTCGACCAACTGTTGCTGTTGCTGTTGATGCTGGGACGTTTCCGCCATGGTGCCGACAAGCGACGATCGCGCCACGTTCCCACCGTCACATAGAGTTCAGAAATGAAGTGACTCAGGCAGAACTCGCGCACCGGTGCGCGAATAAACAACCAAAACAAAACACAACAAGTTTACTCCGCATACAATGCAAGCGACATCTGAGAAGAATTGGTTTATCTAATGACAGGTTTCACCACAAAGAAGACAAAAGCGTATGACATCAGGAGGTCTGGTTCTGAAGTTGTGCTGAAAGTTAGTTGAATCCGGCCGCTGTTATTCCGCTCGTGTCCGCTCCTGTCACTGCGTGTCCGTGCGTGTGCGCGTACGAGTACTGGAAGCGGTCTTACCCGAGCTCATCTTTCATTGGTCAGAGAATACCACCCACGCTTGATTGACAGCGGAATCAGCAAATCATAGGGTGCAGGTGAAAGCGAAACAGAGCGACTCGAACCCTTCCCAGCACTAGTAAACACTACTATGCTGGACAAAGTGCACACAAATGAATTTTACTATACGTTATAAAAACCAACCAAATAGTACATAAATAAACGAATTTAATAACAGGAACGCCGATATTGCATATGAATTGGAATATTAAAATGAGCTCACATTGTCTTTACTGTTGTTTACAGTTGCTTACGTCACTTATATCCATTTTACTACTTTCATACAGTAATCTTGAATTCAGATTAGATGCATCCCATAATTTGTTAATTGAATATAATAATTACATTTTATTTATATTAACATTTTCGTTAAGTTGGGGGATGTTCTGGTTTAACAGAAATAGAACCTATGTAATGATGTGCTCTTTAGCTTAGCATACACACTTTAAAACAGTAAACACGGTGTATTTGTACTGTAATAGTTTGTTAGTGTGAGTATTTCGGTGGTTAATTATATCAAACTAAACGCACATACGGTTGAGAAGTGATGACATGCTTGTAATACAAGTGGGGGAAATGCCTGCTTTTGTATGGTTTTAGCTTAGGGATTGTTTATCCTATGTTGCTTTGATTCATTAAGGAATACGCTTTTAGGTTTATTTTATTCCTTAAACTTAAAACCCAGTTAATGTTGCTCTTTCACATAGCCTAACAAGCAATATGGAGTGTAATTACATGGGCATATTCTTTGTAGTTGCTACATACCGGTGATCTAAGAAAATATATAATGTTGCATGACTGAGGAAAGACTGAATGATGCCAAATAAATAAAGCAAAGCATCCTGTTTTACTCTGGCTTATCCTGATTAATGGATGGTTCTATACTTTACTGGGCACAGGCAGTGGTACTCTTTGTACAGGATGGCAGCCCATAACAGCATGACTGCAGAACTGCCTTCATGTTTTAAGGCATAGGTTTAGCAATGTGCTGAAAACATTTCCCAGTGTGCTCAAAATGCACCAAGAAAATATCTCTCTAAGCATTACACTAGCAGAATGGACCATTCATTGTAATAATGCAGGATAGAGCCATGGCTTCATGTTGTTTATGACAAAGTTTGACAGCATAAATTGAGACTCATCCTTGGCAGTTTTTTTTTCAATCCTCTACTGTCTAATTTTGGTGAGTTGTGAATTATAATATTAGTTGCCTGTTCTTAGCTGTGAGTAGCAGAACCAGTATGGGCTTTTACTGCTGATGCTGTATTTGTTTTAAACTACGACATATTGTGCATTTAGAGAAGCTTTTCTACATACCTCGGTTGTAATAAGTGGTTATTCGAGTTACTGTCGACCATCTATCAGCTTGAAACTCTCTGGCCATACTACCCTGGGATCTGAAAACTGCTGCTCACTGGAAATGTTCTTTTCTACAGATCTTGTAAATTTGATTATTTTTATGAGTAGATATTTGCGTTAACAAGCAGTTGCATAGGGGTACTTAATAAAGTGTCCAGTGAATGTATATACACATCGCGTTACTTATAGCTTGACTGCATTTAGATTACAGCTATTTAAGTCATTACCTGAAATAACACTAGGATAACATTCTATGGCACAGTATAACGTCAAAAGGTCATGTCCCATTTTGACATAAGGATATTATTAAAAGTTATTAACAGTTTGGTTTCAGATCTGTTATTATGTAATCTAGTACTACTATTAGTACTAGGCCTTAACTGCCAGTTTGCCATAAACCTATTATTGTTTATAGATGTGATATATTGTTTTGTGATAGGTCTACTAATAGTGATAACAACACACAAATTTTGCCAGAGATGTATTATTTATTATTGGTTGTCTATTAAACACAGTCAAGTATTAGTCTCTAGTATTAGTATAAGATATCTGTGTATATCTGTGTATTACTAGGGCAGCACAGTGGCTGGGTGGGTAGCACCGCTTGCCTCACAGCAAGAAGGTCCCGGGTTTAATTCCAGGGTGGAGTGGCTTGGGTTCTTTCTGAGTGGAGTCTGCATGTCCTCCCCGTGTCTGCGTGGGTTTACTCCGGGTACTCCGGTTTCCTCCCACAGTCCAAAGACA
>JAUZSV010202735.1:0-12735 GCA_034780495.1 Parotocinclus cesarpintoi
CTACTGAACAGAGGACACATTTATCAACTGAGAAGTGTAGAGAAGCCCAGATATGTTGTTATCTGGGACAAAGTGATTTTCCACCAGGCTGCTGTAAGATGCCACTGGTTCATTGACCACCCACAATTTATTGTTCCAGACCTTCCAGCATATTCCTCATTCCTAAACCTAATCGAGCATGCTTATAGAAGGTGGGACTGACAACCCCTCATACACAAGCCTTTTCATCAGGCAACAGAAGATGCAAAGTTCTTTTGAGTGCTTTTGGTGGCTGGATCCATCACTTTAGAATAGTGGTTCCCAAACAGCAGTGCCCCCTTTTGTACAAATTTTTGCCAAAATATTTTTTTGTATTGGATTTTGGTTTATTAATATAATTTGCGTAGACGTGCAAAAGTCTTAGACCATCATTAGATTTGTTGTTTTAGCAATGTAAGATTCACCGTAGTTAATTATTTCTCAGCTCATTATTTTTAAAAACGGCTTCTGCAAGCAACAATCAGTATTTAGTGTGACCTCTTTAAAAAGCTTATTTCTTGGTTGCTACCCTTCCAAAAAGACCATTCCCAATCAAGCTTTTTTGGCATATTGTTTAAGCTGCCAGACCCTTTCATTGCTCAAGTGTGAGGTGGTCTCAGACTAAATACTTGCCATGTTAGCCCAAATAACCTATTTTTTCTGATGTTTTTGAACAATGCTTATACATTTAATATATTTTCTGGTGGTATTCTAATAAGAACACAAATAAATAATTGTGGACATTTGCTAAAAGAAAATAAGTGTAACGGTGGCACAGTGGCCTAGAACTAGCACAGTACTGAACTTTAGCTAACTCTTACAATCTTTTACAACTGGCTACAGCGTAAAAAGTATAAACCTACTGATCCAGTAGGTTTATAAATGTGTAGATTTTGTGATTGGGGTTTGTGTTTTGGCAACATGGGCCAAAGATTCAGTCAGTATGTGAAAGTGGATAAAAACTGTAAAGTAAAAGTTAAAAGGCAAAACATTGGAATGAGGCAAAATGTCATTCGGAACAGCCACACTCATTATGTTACACTGACACTCATTTGGAATGTTATTTGCTCTCTGAGACTGAGTTTCAGATTATTCGATTACTGGGTTAGAGGTTTAGATGGCATGCTGAGGAATTAAAGTACAACTAAAAGCTGTACTCGTCTTCTTCAGCTACCACATCTCCAAATCTCTCTCGCCACAATGTTATTTCTGTTGTGCGGCAGAGTGTAGGTGTGGAAATACAGCAAACTGCTTTCTATGTGGTTAGAAAAACAAGAAATGGGAGCTGTGTGTTATGTGAGAAATGTGTGTTAGACAGATTCAGAGGTTGAAGTTTTCCGTTAAATCGGATTAAAGACAAAAAAAATGTATTGCCTTTGAAATGAGGACCACATGAACTGTTGAAAAACCTTTGTAAACTAAAGCATACACTCACTGGTCATTTTATCAGGTACACCCTGATTGTATTTGGTAGATCCCCTGCTGGCTTCAGAACTGCATTCATTCTTCATGGCATAGAGCGAACAAGGGGCTGGAAGCATTCCTCTGATGTTCACAGTGATGTTGGTCCACATTGACATGATAGCATCACACAGTTGCTGCAGGTTTGCCATCATGTGATTAGCTGATTACATAGCTGTGATAACAAGCAACTGAACATGTGTGCAATTTGTCTAAACATGCGTCCCCGCTCAAAGTATGCCAACTGGGCAAAATGTCTTTGAGTACACCATAAAAGCATAGTTAGCAGTCAATTTCTCACCAAGAGGTACACTGCCCAAACTTTGCCTCTGAGAGCCTTTTTATAGAGCAGCAGTGACAGCACGCTTATTCCCTACTGTGGTGAATAAGACCTATTGTCTTATCAGTGTCTTTACATTTACATACCTGCCTGAAACGTAGCTGCACGCCGAGTTTTGCATCAATCCAACATTTCTCTCTGGATATTTTATTTTTTGTAAGTATATTTGCAGACCAAAACGAAATAAATTGGCTCAGACTAAAAGCATTCAAGCTTTTGGAAAGATGCTCAAGCATTATGGGAAACTTAGAGCGAGTGGTGAATTTGTGCCGTATATCTTTTATCCTTAGCAATCCAGGATAAAATTGACTTTCATCCCTGTAATTTTAGTGAAGAACAGCAACGTATTACTCGGGCGCATGGGTCTGATCACGCCCCTGCTTTGATGGAACTGAATATTTCTGTACTTAAATTTTCAAAAACATTTTCAAGTGCACTTAGAGAAATCCTGTAAATATGTTGTTGTGACAAACAGATTTTGTGGCCTCCATTTTGCATTAAACAGGCTGAAAAGGGTTCATTACACCAAACTTCATACTTGCATTAGGTGAATGTATTTGTGATTTTGAATAAAAACTAATAGAAAGCTCAACTTCTTACTGAAAAAAACAAACTTTACTTTCTGAACAACAAAAAAGTGCCACTCAAGCAGCTGAACCCTTTAGACCGTCAGAAAGGAGGGGGGGTGTCACATGATAAAACGGTTATATATGCATTTTTTACTTTTAATTTTATTAACAAAGTAGCTCCTGTCATGCTTCAAGGAATTCCAAAAGGGGCTTTTCCAAAAATGGAAATAATTAAACATTGCTGGACGTTACAGCTTGGCACAACACATTTCCCCCGTCACATAGGAAAACAAAAACAAGGGGCACATAGGGGTAATATTAGAGACATTTTAGAGATATCTGGAGGATCATTGTCCCTGCTAAAATGCAAAGAAAGGAAAAAGGAAGGAAGTACACATAGAGACACGCACACACACACACACACACACACACATTCACATTCACTCACTCACTCACTCACTCACTCGTCTTACTATACTTGTGAGGACTTTCCATTGACATCAGTGACAGCAAAGGATTACTGCAATTAATGCTACACATAAAATAAGCTAAAGCAAGTCTTTTGGCTCTTATTTTAAAGTTTTTCAAACATATGAGGACCGGAAACTGGTCCTAGGCATTTGTAGCTTCTTCACCATGCTAAAAGGCTAGCACATGTTGCCATGTTGTGTTTTGAGCACTGATACGCTTATCATTAAAATGAGATGCTAATCCAATGTTTTATTGTGCAGGTAAGTCATCTTGCTTCCTTGTTACTCTAGTATATTAGCAGTTTTAAAGGTCGATTAGCATAGCACCATACCAGCAGTTCACAAATGACAAAGCCATTTTCCTCATGGGGAACAGCAACATGTCTAAACAATGTCAAAAATGTCAGAGCTTTTTATCAATTTGGCGAACATCTGATCCCCATAATGTAATACACATATGGTATGTGTGGCACAGACAGACAGACAGACAGACACACACACACACACACACACACACACACACACACACACACACACACACACACTCACACACTCACACACACAAACACACACACTCACACACTCACACACACACTCACACACATGCGCACGCACACACGCGCAAATCCAATCAATTTAAGGACTTTATCCTAGTTGGTCACATGAAAAAAATGTACACACACACACACACACACCCAAGGGACACAGTAACATCTTACATGAACTTCTTTCCCTGAAGCGTTTGTAAATGTTCTCTAAAAATGGCCCTAACTGTCCTAATAAAACCTTTTTTCTCCCCTTTTGTCTCTTACACAAATCCTTAACACATGCACGGTTGTCTTTTTTGGGTAATAACATATCAGGATTCTTTCACATTCTTATTTTTTCCAAAGTGCAAATTCAGAATAATCTCTGTACCATGTTTACAGGTGTTACACTAAAAGGCTCCAAGTTTTTTGTTTTTTTTTAAAGGTATCGTTAGCCCAGTCAAATGGCTCAAATAAAACAGAGGAAGCACATTTCACAAACAGAGCATGGCACACGGAAATCTGTTTCACAGGGTATCCATAGCTACATACAAACACAACACATAATTTAAAGGCAATGAAAGAACACCCCTCAAATAAACGATCAGTCTTCTCAAACGATGTTGAACTAAAGTTCACATAGAAAACTCCTTAAAAAAAAAAAGAGAAAGAAACAACCGATATCATCAGGAATGAGCCTAGTCCTTCTTCAAGAATTCCCTTAAATCCACAATCATAGAGAAAGTAGAGGAAGGTATTGCTGAGATGTAAAGGGTTTTTACTTCTCTACTTCCTGAAGCGTAATGGCCTGTTGGTCAGCACGACTGCATAGCAGCATCACAAATCCATGCTGACGAACAGTATTTGGTCTCCCAGAGTAGATTAAGTGTGAACTGTATCTTATCAGAAAAGGCAGAACGTGTCTGAAACGTGGCCATAAGTGGACAGATAGAACATTTGTTCCACGGTGTAGGTAGAATGTACGAAGCATTGATATTACATTTTTTCAGGACATCACAGTGGGCGAATTTTGGTGTCTGTAGTCCTTACAGGGGTGTAATATTTAAAAGATGTAGCTGAACTGAACTGTACTGAGGACTAGACTGTAATGACTTTGTTGAAACGGGAGGTGGCAGTATGAGACGGTACACACGTTATACAAGCCTGTATCCTACATGGAAGACAAATAATAGCTGGGAAAAAACCACAATGTCAACCCTGACTTTTACTATGGCTTTCTTGCTGTAATGCACACTTGTTTCTGAAAGTGGGGAAAAAAGAACACAGTGTACCGTCATTACACTGCGGCGTCACAGCGTCTTGGCATTGTTGAATTTTGGCATTGCGACATCTCATTTGAAGTGAAGTCAAAAATATTCCATAAGGAATCGGAATGTAGTTTCATCACCTCTTGAAAAGACAAATCACAGGAAGACTTGAGGCTTCTTGCCTCCAAAACACCAATAAGCATGCTTTTACGAAACGGTATAGTAAATCTTTCAAGAGTATTTTGCACAGTCAGGGGTATAAAAACGACTGTACACAGTTCGGGCAGAAGAAAAAGGTAGCTATGTCAGTTTTGTTGTACGCTTCCAGCGTTGCCTGGATCTTAAGGCACAACAGGTGCTAACAAAACTCCTATTATAAAATCTGTATTCGGTCTCATGCCTGTGTTTGGAACCAGGGTTGGGTATCTTTGGCAATTTGTCAATTCCAATTCTGCCGATTCTGATTCCAAAGTTTTAATTCCAAAATGGTGAAAAAAAGAAGTTATAGAATTTTAGCAAAGAGAAAGAGGTATAACTGGCTGTAATGGATACTCTAATAAGGTGCTGTCTGTGGAGCTGCCTAACAGGGGAGAGTCTAAAACGTGAACAACGTGGCTTTTGCAATAACCTAGAAACACCAAAGTTGTCTTGGGTGCTACGTGTGGTCTTGGTAACCCTCTCGTCTTGGTCTTGACCTCACTTGGTGTTGATTTGATCTCAGTGTAAGGATGGATTTTGAAACTGTTGTGGAGACCCTCCGAGCCCAATGTCTTTGTCTGAGGTAACATTAATTACAAAGTGACCTTTTTTCTATTGTTATTAAATATCAACAACACATATAAACACAATAAATCATTCCTTACTGCTTTTCTCATTCAGCATCCAACCAATCAACATGCTTTAAAAAAAATCTGTTCTTAAGACTTCTTTGCGTGCATTTTCAGCTGCTCAGTTTACTGTGGCCACAAATAAAATGATTTATTATTATGTTTTCACATTTAATAATAAAAATTGATAGAATGGATGTTGTTGGCTATATTTTGTTGACTTTATGTTGTGATTCTGATAAGTTGGACAGAAGAGAAACAGCATGATTTGCATCCCAAAGTTACATTGCACTAGATTGAAGACTATAATGTAATATAATTAGTAATAATTAAAAACTATGTTATATTTTACTAAAATAATGTTGAAACATAATATTATTTAATCATTATTATAATTATATTTTATAATGTACATATAATGTAATGAATGTGAAGCGAATTAGAATGTAAATACGTTTTTTTCAATTTTCTTCTTTTCTTGAGTAATGAAAAAATAATGTAATCCGGTCTTAGTCTCAAAACGGACTTGACAGTATTGGTCTTGACTCAAACCTGATGTCACCAGATCTTGGTCTGACTTGCTCAGCTTTAGCAGTCTTGACTACATCAGTACTTAACTTATAACTGACTAATCAGGGTTGTGTATTTGGAGCATAAAATAAGTGGAATCGAAATTCTTTTTTTTTGGAATTTTGAAACCGGTTTCCAAATCGGAACTGTGTTTCGATACCCAACCCTGTTTGGAAGTGCATGAAAGGACCCGAAAACGGTCGCTACAGGAAACTGCTATGTACACATGTTGGGTCAGATCCATACAGATGGTTTGGGCTCTCCAGACTTGCTACTGGTGCTGCTGCTCCCCGCGCTGCCCCCTTTGCTATGCTTCAGCCGATGTTTGCGTTCTTTCTGACAAACAGTGGTAATGTTACTCTGTAGCTTGTCATCATTGTCATGGTTCTCATGCATGTTTTCCTGGTTATTACTGGCATGGTGCTGTAGGGCGTAGGCCTGAATGGCGGCCTCTAATTGCACGGCGTCCCTGTTGATTGGCGGTGGCCGAGCGTCGCTTGCGGAAGGGAAGTTGTCCTCGTTGGAGCCGTACTGTTGCTGTGCCTCCTGGGCGATGTTGGCGCAGTTCTGCTTGCAAGCTATCTTGGCGTTGCTGAGGTCTGTGTAGGGCAGGGCCTCGGGCTTCATCACTATGTTGTAGCCTGGTGGCGCAGACGGCGTGTTCCAGGAAAAAGGATAACCCACATAGTCCGCTTCCCTTACCCTGCTCCCGACCTCGTCTGCCATTTCTCCTTCGCTCAGTTCGGGAGCACCCACTCCAGCAGACACACCTCCGGGTCCTAGCAGACCCAGCTGGTATTCGTCCTCTGCCGCCGAGGCCTGACGTTTTCGCAGCGTGTCTTTAATGGTGCCCGCTCCCAGGTGAATCATTTCCCAGAGGTTGAGGAGCAGGCAAAGGCAGCTGACGCCGTACATAATGCGCAGGAAGATGGTCTTCTCGGTGGGGCGTGAGACGAAGCAGTCTACACGATGCGGGCAGGGCTCTCCTGTGCACACGAAGATGGGAGCCACATGGAACCCATACAGGAAATACTGGCCTGTCAGGAAGGCTGCTTCCAATATGGAGCGAGTAAGCAGCTGAAGTACGTACACTTTCATCAGGCCGTCATCTCGTATACGCCGTCGCCCGTCATGCCGCACTTTGGGTTTAGGGCGGGGTGGCACGAGCTCCCTGCGCGAGTTGTCCAACTCGGGCACCTCGTAGATCATAGGGTCGTCCTCCCGCTCCTCCTCTGTATTTTCATGCCCCGGCTGGTGCTGACGCGCCCCGAAGTACAGCTTTTTTGGCCTCCGATGCGTGTAGCCACTCTCTGGTCCGCTCACTGCTGGAGTGCTGCCCCCAGTCCCTCGCAAGTCCTCGGTGCGCGAGATCTTGTTGGCCGCGTAACCCATGTAGAGCAGCGAAGGCAATGCCGAGAGGATGATCTGGAAAACCCAGAAGCGCACGTGCGAGAGCGGCGCGAAGGCATCGTAGCAGACGTTTTCACAGCCAGGCTGGCCTGAGTTGCACACGAACTTGCTCTGTTCATCGTAGTATATGGACTCACCACCCACCGCTGTCAGCACGATGCGAAACACGACCAGCGAAGTGAGCCAGAGTTTCCCCACCGGAGTGGAATGGTTCTGGATCTCCTCCAGTAGACGTGTCAGGAAGCTCCAGCTCATGGTGTCGGACGACAACGGGGCAGACAGCGTCCCAGATGGCAGGGCTCACAGACTCTAGAAGAGCAAATAGAGAGAGAGGTTCAAGTTTGATGGCTTTAGCTTAAATACATGACATGTTTGGAAAACAGAGTTAAAGATGATAACAGCAAGCACAGGACATGCCTTTAGGTTTAGGCTTATTTAGACAACATTTACAGCCTTGGTCACCCCTGGTCTGGTTACATTCTTTGAATTTTAGAAATGAAGCTGTTTACACAAACACAGCTCACTTTATTAGGAACAACTCCTTGTTTTTACACTCCCTAAACATTTTATTAGTTCCACTTACAATCCTGATGCATTCACAGACTGTAGTTCATCTGACTCCCTACATACTTTACTCTGCATACTGTACTATTTGGGTGGTGGATCTTTGTTAACACTGTATTGACACTGATGTGTTGGTGGTGTGTTAGTGTATGTTGTGCCGGTATGAGCGGATAAGACACACAGCAGTGCTGCTGGATTTCTTACTCACGCTAATGCTAAATTTGTTTATCACAGTTGTGTGTGATTTAGCACAGTTTGTGTTAGCCATCCTATAATTGTTCACAGGACGCTGCCTACAGAATGCTGGACATTTTTTTTGGTGGACTATTTTCAGTAGTGACACTAAGGTGTTCAAAGGCTTCAGCAGGTGTACCCATAAACTGAACAGTAAGTTTTCGTTTGGTTTAACTAACATTAGGGGTCACATCAAGGTTAAATCAATTTACATAGGTTACATAAATCAATTAATCAATTAACCTAACATAAATGCATTTGGACTTTGTGAGAAAATCGAAGTACCAGTTGTAAAGCCAGCCCGATGGGTGAGTGTATTCAAATTGAATAATGAGTGTATTCATAAATGGAAGAAGGAATTCCTGACCATTTGTCAGTGATTATGTAATGCTATTTATTATAATTCTATTTGATGAAATAATAAAAAAAAATCACAAGAGGCAAACAAGGGACCTGGAGGCTACAGTAATTAGTGTTGGTCTACTGCAATGAAACGTATAATAATAAATCGATTTTTTAAATTAAACTGATCATATGAAACAGCGTCTTTAAATAATGTGGTTCCATTATCTTGGGATACATGTATGAAACAAAGTGAGTATTAGCAGCACTTTGTAACTATGATGTAAGCTAAATCTGTTACTAATAATCTAGACATTGCCTGAGTAATGTAACACACCTCTCAGCGCTAGAAAGACAGGCTTTGCCTCTGCTCTGCACCGTGTGTATATTCCTGCTCTCTCTCCACCCATTTTTCTAAGCTAAATGTTTACATTTTGCCTCCCAATAAAACATTTAAAGTATTGATTGCTCTTGGCTATATAAGGACAAGTCTGAGAATTGTCTGCGAGCCAGGAGACAGATGTGAGTTTTGGTCTGTGTGGGAGAGAAACAAAGTGAGAAGCAAAGCGTCATTAGGATCTAGTATGCATTTTCAATGTCTTTCTTGCCTTACAGTGAGTCTTGCCCTCATATGCACTAACAGCGGCCATGCAGGAACTGAGGAGCCTGGGGTTTTCCTATTGCCACTTATAAAGGAAAATCTGGACATTGCGCTGTTGTCCTCCAACCCTTCACCTCTAATTTGTGTCCAACCGTGCCCAAGGGTGCACTGAAGGTAAAGAAAGTCCTCTCGAATGACAACCAAGTCACACATGTTCCCTGATAAACACATTACTACTAGCAATGTGGCAACAGGGAATCCCTGCCCCTCCTTATTTGTCTCTTCCCTTCATTCATTTTCTGAAAAGGTTGAAATAAGACAACCCAAAGCCTCAAAGCGTCCTATCATCATCCTGAATACACACTTACTGTAACCGCTGGAGTTAAATAACCAACAAAACACGCTCTAGCCTAAATCCTGGACAGAATAACGGATTTTACATTTTGCATATTTAACACTGCAACTAACTTGGTCACGATAGTCTAAATCCAAAAGGTTTTCATATATGCATACAGTACTGTGCAAAAGTCTTGGGTCATAATTAGATTTGTAATTTTAGCAATGGCTTATATTATATATATATATATATATATATATTATATGGCCATATATAATTATGTCTGTCTTACAAACAGAAATTATTTTTTAAAATAGACACAAATAATAATACTAATTCAGAAATAAACCGATTCTCCTGGCAAACGTCAGTATTTAAGTTGACCTCATTGAAAAAGTGATTTCATTACTGCTACACTTTAAAAAAGGCCATTTCTGCTAAAGCTTCTTTAGACTGTAGAACGGTCAACTTAGCATTCTGATGAAGCTGCCAGATACTGCTATACCTCAAACATGAGGGATGGGGGTTACAAATATTTGGCCATTTTTTCTATTTTCTGGTACTCTCATAAAGAGACTAAGAAATAATTTTCCAATTACACACACACACACACACACACACACACACACACAAACACACACACATATGTATATATGTATATATAGTTCTGATACAATAATATTATTTGGTGTGAGTGGCCATAACCAGCAATTGAGTCTTATATGATTCTGTTAAGCCGCTCATGTTTAGCCGCACATGTACGACAGCAACTGCAGCACAAACACATCCACACATGACACAAAAACACACTGATTTAACTTACATTAATTCCCAATTCAATTCTGCTTTAACTACAGCTCCAGCTTTAAGCTGTGTGCTTGTTCATGAGACAGATTGGCGCGCTGATGACGAGGACGTGTTAAACTTCCTAAATAACGCAGTACTATGGTGTGATTTCCGTTACAACCATGTCTTTGGTTTGATAGTTTTGCACAGTGAGTGAGTGCTGTTTGCAATATGCTTGGAGAAAGTAATGAAAAAGGCTGAAAATACTAATTGAACAACACATTTAATGCGACAAAAGCATCACCTCACTGGATATGTGGAATCTGACAAAGGAGAGAGTGCTGACACAAGCCAGCAGCTGTAAAACATGGTCCATTAAAAATTTAACTAAAATGCTTCGCAAGGCTGTCATTGATAATTCTTTGATAGAATAAAATCGGCCAAAATCATAATTGGTCAGGCATATAATGAAAAAAAAAACGGAAATCGACAAAGAAAATTGTAATCAGTGCATCTCTAATAGAAACACAACATGCAAATGTGTAAAATATTACGGTACTGTAATATAAAGTAATTCTTATCTTTGCAGCTTATAAAATAATGTATCTCAAGGGTTCGCACATATTTTGCAATTCAGAAATGAATAATGGTGTACACAAAATCCATTTTTACTTCCTATAATAATGGATGTTGTTCGGATAGACATTAAGCCATGCATTCCTGTAATTACCAGGTTAATTGATCCTCCTGGTTCCTGACCTTTAGGACTCAAATCTACATATAGAGCATTTGGTTGAGACCTTTGTTCAGAGCAACGTCTGTACTGAGGAGCCAAACCTTGGTAGGGTTGGGATTTAAAAACACAATTTGATGCTTTGACTAAGCCACTGACTCTAAAACATAGTGCCTAGCTGTGTGATTGTAAGCTGCAACCATTTATAAACTGGAACCCTGAGCTAGCCAGTGTAACCAGTTCTACCATATCTATGCTCGTGCGCCGTACGAAAACCTCCCTCCTTAACGCTCTCAATGTACTCCATATTCCACCCTTACATCTTGGGTACTGGATAAATAAATGGAATTTGCTGATTCTGTTTGTTGATTAAATCTTGTGCTTGGCTCGGCCACATGTCTGCAGTACACACAGAGAGTTATCTCATCACTCGTGCCCTCCCCCTTGGCACTGAATAGCAACAGACAGGGCACATGGTCAGCAGAATGCTCTTGTAGCCATCAGTGCCAACCTGCTGTCTTCATCGCTCATGCTACCTCCCTCAGGCTTGCTTTCTCTTTTTCTTAACACATCTCTCTGCAGAGTAGAGGTTCAGTGGCGAACAGACCACAAGTCAAGGTTAATTATTAGTATTACAGTCACCTACAGTTGTGTACAACCAGCAATGCTCTAAACCTGTTCCGCTAACGATGCCGCCGAAGCGGAACGCGCTGTTCTCGTTCCAGCTGCATTGTGGACTGGGTGTATATCTGATTACCTTATAGAAAACAGTATATGACTTCCAAAAGTCAGTCAAAATTTGATGGCAAACGGCTTGAAAACGATGAGTTTGTACTATGAACGCTTCATATATTAACACCACGTCTTTAAATTAATTGATATTTTTCTTACATGTATTTACTAATTAAAAAAGCCTCTCTTCCACTCTGACATGCTACCATTACTGGCTTTCCAGCCAATCATTTTAGTGGCATATTGAACGATTCGAGGCTGGTGATTGAGTAAATGTAATATATAATCTACAAGACGCTGTATTCCTATGTTAGGTTTAAACAAGATTTCTCTGTTAAACCTTTCAAAAATGTCGACTTTTCTCAACAAAAACACTCTGTAGCTCTTTTTTTCTGCGTTAGAGCTTTGGTGAAAAGTAAAAAAAGAATAGTAAAGAAATGTTTCCTCCAGTTTGTGCATTCAGGAATTTTTTCAAAAAGCCAACAGACGTCTACTGAGATCGAAAAACAAAGAACAGAAGCTGTATTAAGCAGAATGGACTAATAGAATTCCTGACCATCTATGGGCAGCTGTGCAGCTCAAAGGCTGAAAAAAGCAAGACTATTTTACGCGTGTACGTTCCAGCGCGTATACTACAACCTGATGCAATTGTGTGTGCCAACAGACGGAATTTAAAAAGTGGGCTGAATGATATAGAGCAATATGCCAAACAAGAACAAAGAAAACCTTAAACATATGGCACACAGAAAGCCCGTACGTATACTGAAATGCACAAATTGTGTACTTACACACACTCAGACATCCTTTCTGCCTCTCCTCTTTGTCTCTGCCTCTCGACTCATCTCTCTGCACTCCTCTTTCCTTTTCCTCTCTCAGAACCTCATCTGGATGAACCAGGAATTTACCTTAAGACCAGCTGAGTGTGTGGAGGGGGGGGGGGGGGGGG
>JAUZSV010202843.1:0-20547 GCA_034780495.1 Parotocinclus cesarpintoi
TATTGTGAAGTTGCTTTGAGACAATACTCTATTGTAAAAGGCGCTATATAAATAAAACTGAATTGAATTGAATTGATCAATACGTCGCATGGTACAAAATGCAGCAGGCTTGTTGACCTAAGTTACAGGTGATATCAATAGAGAGAAAAGCAGACCAAGTCGGCTTAATCTGCATCCAAGACAGGTATCATCATTCATTCATCTATAAAAACAAGTCGATAAAGCAGTGCATTGGCAGATGTGGCCTTCATTTGCCCATAAAGTACATTTTCAACTCAGAAATAGATTACATTCTGAGCAAAATACCTAACCAAGACAAAATAACAAATTTGTTTATTTTAGAAACAAAAGAGAAAATGGCATGTCTGAATACCTCAGCAAGTAATGGGTGAGAGGATCTTTTAGGCTATGTCCAGAACATGGATGCCATCTAAACAGCAGCCATATTGGATCAAGGGCAAGTTTTACCAATGGGAAGGTGGTCTATAGCATATCAAAGAAGACCGGATTTGTCTCAGAAATCTAGGGTTAGGGTTAGGGTTAGCACAGCACAGTTATCAGCACAGAAATTTTTTAAACTTTTGTTGTTTGTCACTGGTAACTGAATGGACGATTCTGATTTCCAGGGAACGCATCTGCATTATCACAGCCTGCCACCCAGAAAGACCACCAATTTCACACAGCACTGTTGCATCCCTCACAGCCAAACTCTGAGAAACCGGACCTGTAGAAAGCAAGTTACGTAGTGGTCCTCCGAAGACTGCTACTTACAATGCAAGCTCAACCATGTATTGTGATCTCTTTATCCTTAGCATTTTTTCATCCAGAGAAGTTGATGCCACTTTTGTACATGGTTAACATGAAGCTTCTTTTTTGTACAGTAAAGTTTTAAGTGGTATTTGTGAATGTATCTCCATATTGTAGTGCTTGACAAATGTTTGCCAAAGTAATACCCTGCCCATGTGGTTATATCAGTTAGTCCTGATTCCTTTAATCATTTTATGTTTACTTCCTCATTTATGTTATGCAAAACGGAAATCTGTTCCAATAATTTTTGAGGTGCATTGCTTTTAAGCATTTCAAAATTTTCTCTGACATTTGTTGTCAAACTGGAGATCATCTGTACATCTTTGTTCTTCACAGCCTTTCCTTGATGCTGTTTGTGTTGCAAATCATTATTACAATCACTTGTTGACATAATATAATATCATATAAAAATATATGATCATTAATTAATTTTTTAAGTTTATTCATTGCTAGCCCCCATCCCAACTTTTTAAAAATGTTATGCAGGCTTGAAATGCATAAATGGATGGTTATCAACAAATGAAATTAAGCTGACCAGACAAAACATTAAATATCATAGGTTTATTCTGTCTGCAATGAAATAGAGGTTAAAGGCAAATGTATGAAACACTATGTTTTTTTCTTACTTGGTGTTGTATGATGCAGAAGTAAGAAAAAATAAACAGACAGCAGCCCCACTATTTATTTTAAACTGCAAGCTTGTAAATCTGTCCTACTTTACATCTCTTCCATAGCTTCAAAATAAAAAGGGCATTTGTAAGGTGAATTTAGAAGAGACTCAACTCCAGCAAAACAAATCAGTATTCCAGAGCTGGTCAAAGTGAGCTCAAAAAGGCCTAAGCAAATCCCCTCGGCAGAGGTGTCAAATGTAAAGTGACGAAAATCTGCTCCTTGACAGGGAGTCATTTATATTTTAGCTTCGTTCCATTATCTTAACGAATCCATCATCAGCCAATGCAATATTAACCGCAGAAAATCAACTCATTAGATCCAGAGGGATTTAATCAAGATTGCAATCATGTATGCGGGTCCTAGAGAGTTTGATTTTTTTTTCCTTTTTGGTCTTTTCCATATAATTGGCACATCTCGGATCTTAATAAATTATTCTCAGTCTCAGATTGATGCCTTTTTATCCTCTTGCACTCATGCCAGGCTCTTTCTGGCTCCAACTATAATATTTACCATAAACATTATAATGTCGTGGGCACACAGTTTAAAATTGCTTTTAGCTACCTCAGAGAGGTAATTGGCTTTTCTATTTCTCTCTCATTTTCCTGTTAATTACCAAATTATATTGTTAAATGTCTCCCAAGAAACATAGAAAATGATCCAGTGGAGCTTTGCTGCAATGCTTTCTGAAGTCTTTATTGGTGTACCTTCAAATTTATGTTTAATAATAAGAGCATAACAGCTAAATTGCACAGGCATTATTTGAAAGTGGTTAAAGCAATACAATTATTTTAAGAATCAATATTATATACAAAAGCCACCAAAGTGAGAGGTGTAAAAATGTTTGTGACAGTAGCCTTGCATGCTTTTCCAAATCACAGTTTATCAAAACTGGAGGGAGATATAACTTTTTGGTTTAAATGTGTACATAGAAACCAGATAATCAGTTAAATTAAATTCTACTCCAAATGTAGAATTCTTCTGACACAGGAAATGTGAGATTCCGTTACAGAATACCAGCTTAATTAAAACATTGTCTCTAAATGTATGTTTCATCCCTTATTTTTACAGTGTTATGGTCTAGGTTTCAAAATCAAGACATTTTAAAGTGTTTTGACAGAAATTAAGATTCACAGTAAACTGATTTTGTTATTTTCCTAGTATAGTCAATATTCTAATAACTGACAATATACGTTTAAGTCTCATTATTGCTTCAAATATTGCTGCAAAAATACTTTAAATCAAGCTGACACTGAACAGCACAGTAAACAGCAATGCCAGTTTCTAATACAGGCAATTATTTTGAGAAATACATCAAACACCAGGCACAATGCAGAGACAAGTGAAACAGAGCCCTCTCACATGCCCAGGCTTGGCCTGTTGCCATGGCTATGCCTATCCAATACATACAAAGTGTATTGCATTAGTAAAATGGAAAGAAAAGTGAAATGCACCTTGACAATGTCATTTAACACACTTCTTAAGCGTTCCTTTATAGCATAAAGTATATAGTTCCTTTATCTAAACTGGTAAATCAAACTTTCATACTCCCAGAGACATCATACCCCCTTCTGAGTACCTCTTCCATATCTGTATGAATACTTTCACACGTGCACATACTTTCACACATACATAAAACAAGTAATACCACATAGGTCATTAAGCATGCTACTTACACATAAAAGAGACAAATGACTAGGTACAATTTATTCTACAATGTTGTGTTTTACAGAAGATGTTTTTAGTATTAAATCATATTTTAAAAGTTGTGCCTGTATTTGTTTTTCATGCTTGTTAGTTAACTTGATTTAACAAAAATACATTTTTAACTAATCACCAGTGAAATTTAAGTACGCAGATACAATTTTAGAAAGAGTAAAATTGCAGTGCAGAAAAACTAGACAAATTTAGAAATGTTTAGCGACTTCTTTATTTAATGTAAACAGCTTACACAGGCAAATCAAACATGTTACAATTACAGATTCAGCAATTGACATTAATATTTTTGTTGGCTAAAGGCAATTTTGTGTAAATTCAGCATATTATTTAAATAAAAGACATTTCTTAAAATCTATGGTCCTCAAGAGCTGTGGTTCATCATTATTTAATGACTCCCCTTCTCCTCTAGTTGAAAAAAGGCTAATGCCAATTTGGACTAGCCTCTGGCCTTTTTACATCAGCGTGCACCCTTGTTTGAGAATTTGTATGCAGATTGCCTGTCAACAGAGTCTGTAATTTATATACAAGAAGAGGATTATGAATCCTAAGAAACAAGCATCTGTAGGTGAGGACTACTACTAGATTCATTCATTAATTATGTCCTGAAGTTTAGGAACTGTATGAAGAAGGTTGTAAAATATTTTAAAATTTTCGAAAAGTCAGGAATTGTAGTGTTAAAGGAGTATACTTCTCTAAGCCAACACACTGTAAAAGATAAAGTTCCAGAAACTGTGAAATGCATGTCTCATCCCCATTCTGTCTGTCACACCCCAGCACCCTTATCCAGTCATTAACTTAATTCACCAGTTCTCAGCACAATTCTCAGCACAGTGTCACCACTTACTTTGATTCACCTTCACATTTGAAATTTACACACCTTTTCACAATATGATGGTAATTGTGTCCATTCTGTTTGAACCCATTCCTTGAACAAAGTTATCCAATATCACTTTCAGCACTTCAGTTCATCACCCTGAATGTGTTGAATAAACTGTTTTTTGAGTAGCTTTGTGCATTTGTTTCTGTCTCTCAGCAAGCCTGACAGAAAACATCGCCCATTAATGAGATGATTATTGGTGCTTGGCCAACAGCTGCAGAACTCCATCCTTTGCTTGGTCTGCCTGTCCATGTCCCCACATCATCCTGGACTTTGTTACTGATCTCACTTTCCAAGGCCATATAGCCATCTCACTGTTACTGATCAGGCTGTTTTAAGGCTGTTTACGGCTGTTTGTTTGTCTTATCAAGTTCCACATGGTACAGATCCTCTTCCAAATGTTATTTTGGCTGCATGGCAATTCCAAAAATATTCTCTCTGACCTCAGCCCACAATTCTGCCTGGAGAACCCCACAGACTTGTCCTGCTTCCATGAGTATCCCAAATCTCCCTCTGTTACTCTGCCACCAGCTTTACCTCATTCCAGTGCACATTGTTCTAGTTCATGCTCAGATATCAACTTCCCTTAATGCCTTGTTGTTACAGCACATCAGTTGTGTGTAAACCAACCGGTACTGCAACCAATTAACCAAATATGCATGTCTTTGCATTGAGGGCAGAAACTGGAGTACAGTGTTCCCTCGTTTAACGCGGGAGTTACATTCCAGGACCACCTGCGATAAACGAAAGTAGAGGGACGCTATATTTATTTAAGTATTTAAACAGTGTTTTAGCCGTAGAACTTGTGACGGTTTGGGTGGCATCGTATGGCTTAAATGAATAGGGTCTATAATAAAACTTTCACAAACAGCGAACACAACACCGCTGACAAAAACCTGTCATGTCAGCAAGTAGCGCCTCAGGCGGGTGATGCTCTAATCTTACTTCTTGTTTTTGGTGAGTATTCATCCGCTGAGTAAATATTTTACTGAGTTAATATTTTAATATATTTGTATACATTTTGTGATTTTTTTAATGTAAAAGTTAATCAAATACATGTATATGTATACAATAACAATACCACACGTACTATGAACGTACTGTGAAACAGCGAAAAGCCGCAATATATTTTTTCCATTAATATTTTTTGAAAACCCGCGATGCACCGAGTCCGCTAAAGGTGAACCGCAAAGTGCCGAGGAAACCAGTCCAGTCTGCACAAAAAGGACCTAGGACCACTTCACCTGGGGACAGAATACAAGACTTGCTGTTACTTACTGTTAACTGCTGTGAGCTGCCGTGCAACCCATCCTCACAGACCCATAAAGGCATATAAAAAAATCTGATATATTTAATTTAACAGTACATTTGGCTAATCCCCACAAGGAAAAAAAAACATTTGACAAAAATAGACAAAACATTTACTTTAGGTTACTGAGGTTATGGTTGGGGTTAGAGGTAGATGTAGCTGTAGCATTAATTAGCCACAATAATAATTAATATTAATAGGAAGTCCCCACAAAGACAGACAGTCATTTCTGTGTTTATGTTAAAAGTGCTATTTCCCTCCTGCCATAGGATTAACTCATAACATGTCTGACACGATCCAAAAGTGTAAAAAATGAGTAATCTGTCTATGCAACAAAGCCTTTTTGTACAAGTGACCGTGTCACTGTCAGTTACACTTCCTGTCTATTTGCTTCTCACTCTCTCTCTCTGCCTCTCTTTCCTTCTTCTGTGTGCCCCTATTCATGCCCCTATCCAACATCAAAAGCATGCCTAATCTCCGTGTCACAATGAAAAGGCTAGCTCTAAATCCTGCTCCTCAATAAACCAATTTCTGTGTTTTTTTCTTTTTTGATTTACCAGATTAACAGCCTACAGCTGAATCTGCCTGTGTCTGTGCAATACATTCTAATCCTAAATATAATAGACAACTATTAGGTCAGTTCATGGTGGAGAAGAACTGTGGTATTACTCGTGATGCGGACAGAGCAGACATGTGAGTGGCATACTACCACTGCCTCTGTGTCACGCAATGCCCTCTCATCCTTCACTAGCAACAGAAAATCCGAAACATTAAATAAACCCAAAAAGTGTTATAATCTATAAGTCTACATTGAATTATATTTCCTAAATCTATTACACATTATTTTTGCCAGTTTAAACACTCCTGGTACAAGACACACAAGACCACTTCATTATTCATAAGCATACATCTCTTTATATATTACATTAATTAATCTCTGACACCCACATTTATTTATCAGGCTTTGCCTGTTAAAATTAATTTGTAGCAATATAGGAAATTCACCAAATAAGTTATCAGGTTTCAATGCTTCCCCTTCTGTGTTGGATAAAAAAGCTAAAATCCAAGTTTAAGCAGTGGACTTCCCTGGTACGACTGTAGTGTTATTTCATAACAGAAAACATTTCCTATATTTCCTAATTTATATATAACTCTCATCTATACAATCAAAGAAACAATAATCAGTTGAAATACACTATATAACCAACATAATTTTTATAGACAAATACCTAAAACATGGGTAACAAAATGTTATGCAGTTGCAGATCCAGTTGATAAACTCACTTGTTCAGGTATTAGACGGCTATGAAAATGCCACAATGAGGTGAGGTCACTAAGGTGTTCAGTACAACCCATTTCACTGTCACTGTATGCTTCATGTGACTGTGCTGGCTTAGCAGTTAAGGCACTGGGCTATGGACCAGAAAGTCAGCAGGATCATGAAGAACAAACAGCATCATGAAGACTGCTCAGGTGGATGAACTTGTCCACAGGACATCTAGGACAACTTGGGCACTCCACCTATTTAGCCTTTGTGGAGGAGTGGCAAGAAGAAACCCATTGTTTAAAAAAAGACATAAGCAGTGCTGGTTGAAGTTTGCCACAAGCAATGTAGCAAACGTGGAAGAAGGTGCTCTGGTCAAATGAGACCAAAGTTAAGTGTGGCAGAAAACTAACACTGCTCATCACCCTGAATACAACATCTCCACTGTGAAACATATGGTGCAGCATCATGCTGTAGGGATGCTTTTGGATGAAGCTAAATGCAGGGCAATCCTGGAAGAAAACCTGCTGGAGGCTGAAAATGACTGGGAAGGAGATTCACCATTCATCAAGACAATATACCAAAAACATACAGCCAGACCTACAGTGGAATGGTTTAGATAAATGAAACGAATGTGTTAGAATGGCCCAGTCAAAGTCCTGAACTAAATCCCATTCAGCATCTGTGGCATGACATATCCCCAAAAGACTTGCATCTGTTATTGCAGTGAAAGGTGCACCCACAAAGAATTGATACAGAGGAGCTAAATGCTTTTGGATGTCACACTTTTCCTATTTTTATTTAATTAAAATTCGGAAAACCATGTATCACTTCATTCCACTTTACAATTATGTACTTGTGTTATTATTTGTGTTCGTCTATTACTTATAATCTCAAGAAAATGTATTTAAGTTTGTGGTTGTAAGGTGACAAAGTGTGAAAAAGTTCAAGGTGTATGAAATACTTTTGCATGTCATAGTAGAAGGAGTGTCTACTTACATTTGGTCATATCATGTAGGATGGACATAGAAAATACTATCCAATTACTTACATGAATTGAAAGTCAGAGTCCTGTACTTCTTGCATCTGTCTTGTACAGTACGTGTGTGCGCATCGGTAAGATGTCTACAAAGGTCGATTTCAGTTAAAGATGGTGGCGATGGCATGTGTAGCCATAGGCAGATAAATCAAGGTGAGTGTGATGTGACAGCAGTGTCCGCTCCCTGTAAATCTCTGTCTGTCTCTGAAGCAAAAAGACCTGCTTCCCTGGACAGTGCCAATGGCTGTGACAGTGGCTGATATGCATGTTTACACCAGTAATCACCCTTCATACTCAAGTCAGGCTTGAGAAGAAAGTAATGCTGTTCTTACTTTCACTGAACAAGCTAAAAACTCTCTGTCAATACTGGTTTTCATCCTTGGTTTAATCCTTGTGGAACAGTATATTGGAATTATTCATTTTCCAAAGAGATTCAGTTCTAATACTTCATCATAGCATGCTACCAGGTCTCTGCTAGGATCCTACCACAGTTCTACCACGTCTCAAATGTGTGCTACTGCATTCAGGTACAGTCACTGGAAAGGCCAATTAAAGAGCACTGAGCTACTGAGCTTATTGTTGTGTTCATAAAGGCAGCTTGATTTTAATGTTTGACATTGAGAGTGCACTATCATGCTGGAAGTTGTCATAATAAAACTGTTATGTCAATCTGCCTATGTTAATATGTCAATCAATGTTAATTAGTATTATTAATATGGCGAATGTATGCCAAAAAATGAACATTCCCCACAGGATTACACCACTTTCACCAGCTGAGAATGTTGACACGAGGCAACTTGGACTCATGGATATATCCATATTCTGACCTCAGCAAAAACTGAGATTTATTATAGCCTATGGTACATTTTTCTTGTTCACATCTGTCAGATTTTAGTGAGGCTTTGCATACTGCAGCCTCTGCTTTCTCAACTGACTTTTTTTCATCCAATAGACAGTTCAATCCACACAACTGCCACTTACTAGATGTTTTTTTTCTTTATTGCATCATTCTCAAGACAATTGGAAATGAATGTGTAGGTGTGCATGTGTTACAAACACAATACTCAGTGAGTATACAAATACAATAGAAGCACAATGGAAATTACATTTCGGTATTTAATATTAACCAAATTTATTTACCACCTGACTGAAGGTGTTAATATTAATTTGTATTATCATTTGAGATTTCAAGTCACTGTTTTTCAAAAGAATAAAACTGATTCTCCAAGGGACACAATTGCAGAAGCAAGTTTCAGGGTGACTGTAGACAGACAATTCTAGTAGAAATCCAGTGATCAGTAAATTTGATTTAAAAAGCATTATTTGTGCTTAATGTGTATAAAATTATCACATTAAGTTGTTTAGTTAGAAAATACAGGTCAGTGTTGCACCACTTAAAAAATGAAGACAATTATAAATCCCTCCAAAATTAGATAAATAGTTACTGGCTCCCATACATACAATATATTTAGTACAACTTCCCTTGCAAAATAAAACATCAATTAGTCTCGTCCATTTACATTATATAAGTTTGAAGAATACAGACCAAGGGATGTGAGACTGATCTCTCCAGATCATTCAGGGTCCCACAATCTATTTTTTGCACTCTCCTAGCTCAGCCCACAGGTTTTCTATGAGATTTAGATGAAAGGAATGAGATGGTGATTGCAAAATCTTGCATTTGTGTTCAGTAATCCATTTATGTGATGATTTGGATGTTTTGAATCTCTGTCCAGCTAGAAGATTGAATGATTACTATTTTACTTTATTGGATGACAGATTTCCTTTACATTTAAAATGTTCTGATATTTTATGGAGTCCATTATACCATGTACCCTAACAAGGCTGTCATGGCTTTTCGGGGAAAAAAAACAGTCCAACAACATCACAGAACAGTGAAAATCCTTTTTAGTGTAGTCACCCTTACATTAGGCCAAACTCACATTGAATATTTGTTACCAGAATGGCTCTATTTTTGTTTCAGAGAACCTGATTCTAGTCATACCAGTATTGTTTAACAAATGCCATTAGATGACAATAAAGGTGTTTGCTTAGTTTGGGATTGGCCTTTTAAAATAATACAATATTTTAAAGCTGCTTTGAGACAATGCATCATTGTAAAAAGAGCTATATAAATAAATTTGACTTTGACTTTTTCGTGGCAAGCCTTCCAACTAGCATGGAGTTATAGTCTGATAGTTTTGGAGACGTGTTTATCCCAATATATTTTTTGCCTCCATTACCATCATTCTCACTACGGGTAGGGGCTTGGATTTCAAATGTGCAACATTCTTATAAAGGACTAGTACTTTTCATTACTACTTCGATGCCAGTTATTAGATAAATATGCCTTAACAGAATGCCTGTGATATCAAAGCCCTCTAATGTTACTACACCAAGAGCCACCATTTATCAATAGATGATATAACCACATGGGCAATAGATTACATTGGCAAACACTAAAATCCTGGAGAAGGCTGAAAGCCCTGTAAGTTCTCAAGATCACGGCTCAATAATTCTTGAGTTCAAGAAGTTTGTAACAACCAGGACTCTTCCTAAAGATTAAAAATGGCTCAGTTAATTTTATTTCTAAGAATTTCTGGCAATTGTTGTTTTGTAATAAACAATTGCTTATTAATAAGGACTTTTTTTCTTTTTTTCTAATTAAACAAAAGGTTTATTTCTTATAATTCATTTTAACTCACCTTTGCCAGGGAGCAAGTAATTGTCATGCAGATGTATCTCTTTCAGAGAAGGCGGCTTTAAATAGATTGTTGCTCAGCCATTGTGAATGGAAGCTTCTTTTCCACTGAGAACTACTTAATGTCCTGGGCAAAGTCTATTTATTTTTAACGCAATACCTTATCAGGCTCATGAGCTAATCCATATCTGCCCTGTCTACTTTCTTCTCTTCCAAGCTTGACTTCTTTTGTGTAAGTGGAAGATATTTTACCCAGGTTACCTTATACGTATATATCAGTACAGGCAGAATATAAGTACAGGCAGAAAGGTTCCCATGTAGGGTCACTGTTAGTCCTCTATTCATTCCTTTAAATCAACATTTGCTTGGGCAGTACCAATCAACCATGCTCTTCTCTCTCATGCTCATCCTTGCACTACTGTTTTTTGTGCTTGTAACATCTATTATGTGTAAGATGCTTTCACGCATGGTACTGTATGCATTAAAAGTAACAAAAATGCAGAGGAATTCTACCAGATTAGCACATTTGGACCCCCAAACCAAAATACTTTTTTTTCTTTCCTTTTTTTTTCTTAATGTTTAACATATCTTGACTTAAAGTGTAATAAATATTTATTTTAAATTGAATAAATGCCTTTAAGCTTGTTTTATATGCAGCATATTTAAAAAGGTTGACATTGGTTATTTAATGGTCAAAATTATGTTAAAATTATAGCTATATTTGTGTCTGTGAATGTTTTATCTGTAATAATGGCCAATACACTGCAGATGCTGAGGCGGTGACATGCCTAGCTGTAGGCATGTACATAAAGATGAGGGTGATGTGACAGCAGTGTCTGCTCCCTGTAAGTCTGACTTGGCCCTGAAACTGACAGTACTGTTCTCTTGGCCAGTGCCAAGGGGCAGATGTCCATGTTTACACTCCTTACCCAGACAAGGTTTAGGACGAAAAAGAGACTGTACACCCTGAGGAGGTTGCGCAAAAACATGGCCACAAATACCTTCCGTTGTATTACATATTAAGACTATTATATTTCTCAGTTATGATACTACTCAAAACATTAAAAAAAGACCAAGTAATTAAGAAGTAATAATTATGAGTGGAAAATAGGAGCACAGCACAAGGACATTTGCCATGCTGGACATGCTGTGAAATACAAAATTAAAAGGCTTTTTTCATTCACAATTTGTGTGAAAACACATTAAAATGGAATTCTCTATAAAAACCTAAATCCTATAGCAAAAACTGAATTAGCTCTAAACAAGATGACACAATAACTATCACCTCATCTCTAGAGAGGAGAAAGCAGGCGAGCAGCTGTTTAGACGTGCCCACTGTAGGTGGAGGTTAAACAGAGTCAATGGAGGCTAAAGAGACAGCAGGTCTACGAATAACAGAAAGAGTGGCCAGGGACTGTGAATTGGGGACTTCTGTAAACCACATCAAGCAAATCATGGAGAGCAGCCAAGATGAATACACACTGTTGCACCAAGGTTGGAGGGGGTATAAGAGGGAGTGAGAGGGAGAGAGGCTGTAATAGAATGAAAAAAGCTTGAATAAAAAGAATGAGAGTAAGAAGGAGGAGAGGAGGGAGTGGGTCTTAACCACCAGGGCCTTAACCACTGAGGCACCCTCTATGAAAAGTAACGGATCAGTTGTTAGGTTTTTGACTACTAATCAGAAGGTCCTAAATTGTCCAGTTTAATTATATATTTATTTATTTGTGGGGCAGTGGTGGTCCAGTGGTTAAAGTCATGGACTACCAATAAAAAGACAGTGAGTTTTAATCCTGGCTCCACCAATGTTCCTTCGTTAGATCAAGGTCCGATATTCACTTAAAATTACTTAATTATAAACCACAAACTTAATTTAGGATAAAACAGCCATGTCTCATTGCTCCAAACAATCTGCCACTGCAATCAATTCAGCAGCAGTGTAACCTCCGCTACACCCTCCTATTCACTTGCTCAGCCCACCACCTAACTAATACCCGCCAAAGCGTCACTTCTATATTTGTATCCATCTAATCTGCTTTCACACTTCCAAGCTTTTCCACTTTCTTGCAAATTTATTATCAGGCCCTAAAGACAGGTGACACCATAAGTGCCTCACCCTGTTAAATTAAACAGTGGCATTTCTGATAAAGCCACTAAATTCCTTATCTTCCAGCTCTAGAGAGTCTAGAGAGTTTTTAAAGGCAGAGTGTTACTTTTCCTATAGAGGGGGCAGTAAGAAGCCTATGCACTGCCTCCCACCATCCTTTTAAAGTAGAAAAATCCTGACAAAAATAGAACAAAATTCAAGTGAGGCACATAACAAAGCACAGAGTTATCTCTTCAACAGAGCAGAGGGAGCAGCTGTCTGTTTCCACAACAAGACACACAATATGTATTGTTTTCCACTGGCAAACCATGTATTGTTTTATAACCTCTTCAAATAACTTATGTAATATATATTATTTTATTAAGAATAATTTTCCATTGGTTCAATTTTAAGAAAAACGCTTAGTAAACAATGTTAATATAACAGTCACAACTTGGTTGTGTCTAAGTAACAAATACACATGAACTGCAAGATTCCATGGTGACTGTTTCCTAATACTGCACTGTTGCAGTTCTACTTTTGTTTGCAGTCAGTCTGCAATCCATGTTAGATGAGAGCACACTGTGTTAGTTGGTTAAATAGCAGTGACGTTACAGAGTTGGGTCATTCTGTTCCTCCAGAAGACCTACACTAGCACTTGTCAATAAATTTCTCATTCACATCCTTTCTGTCGATGGTACATTTCCTAATATGGGACTACCAGCATTCTGAGTTATTTTAAGTGCGTGATAATCTGTGCTCGCTCTCACTTGCTCTCACCAAGTCTCTGTTCATGCCTGTGAGACTCCCACATATTTGTCAACAACTACAATTACAAGTAAAAAAGTGCTACTGCTATTGAAGAGAGTGGGTAAAAAAGGAAAGATAGTTAAAGGATTACTGTACTCAAGTTAATATTAAAGTTATTAAATAAATACTTCAGCATTATACTTATTTTATCTACGTCTTCTTTAGGGTATAGGGTATATATATGCTGTGCAGTGTGTTACTGCACTAAAGTCTAACACGTAAGGAATGTCATATTAAACATGCTTAGTAGGTTTATCCTTTCGTTTAAGGACACCATACAATACAAACATTCTAATTAACATGTTAACAGGCTATGTAGTCTATTTTCGAGAAAATGTGATCAAGTATTCTGGAATTAACATTAGAAGATACTCTTAACCTATTCTATCTTAATTTCCATGGAGGATTTTAAACCCTTTCTTGTATTTCTAATCTAATTTTGATAGGATGTGACTTCCTTCTTCCACCCATGCTATTGTTTTTTCACCTTTTTAAGTAATGAGGTCAAAACTTGCTGTTCCTTTTTAGAAGGTCAAAAAACATAAGAGGACAGAAAAAGAAATCTGGATCAAAGGTAAACTCACGTTGCACAAAAGCCGCCGTCCATTGTAAAGTAAGTATTCTTCAGTTATGCTCTTTCCACATAACATTTGTTAATACTAATATGTACTGCATTATATTACAAATGTACCTCAATTAGCATGTTGCTTAAAAGTTTGTGATCCCTTTACATTGTTCTATATTCCTGAATAAATAATGCCATAAGACATCATCCGATTTTCACAGTCTACTTTTAATGTCTGAAAAGTCTTCATAACGAGACAGAGATGTTATTCATGATAAATTATTTATTGATTAAGGAAAATCATCCAATATTACAGATATGTGAGTGGCAAAAGTATGTGAACCTCTATTATTAGCATTTAATCTCAAGGTGCAATTAGTCTGATGTACTTAGTCAATGAGATGACAATTTTCAGATATGGCTCAGATATTCCCCAGGAGCTCCGAAAAAGAGTTGCTGAAGCTCATCAGACAGGACAAGTTTACAAACCCATCTCTGGAGAGATGTACTAAACCATACCGCAGTCAAACAGACAATTTTTGTCTATTGGAATTTGTGTAATGGAAGTAAATCAAAAGCATTTTTAGCTTAGGAGTGGTTTACGAACAAACATCTTTCCAAGAGTAAGGCAATAGTCTGCAAAGTCACAAATAACCCAGGGTAACTTGTCATTAACCTCTCTCACAATGGCTAATGTTAAGCAGGAAAACCCCGAACAACAATGTGTAGCAAAATTTTCCAAAAATAACATTTTTATGCACGTGCAGTTTGGTAACAATCACGTAAAAAAACAACAAAAAGGCTACAGAAATATGTTTTGAGGACAAACAAGCCCAGAATAATACGTTTAAATTAGAGAAAAATGTAATGCTTGAGAAATGGAAAACACTACATTACGCATAAAACCTTATACCATCTGTAAAACATGGTGATGGTGGTGTCTCTGTATAATCCTATTTTGCTGCACATGGGCTTGCTATCATTGATGGAACAATAAATTCTATATTATACCAGCTAATTCTAAAGGACAATGTCAGGAAATCTCAACTCAATCTCTAGAGAATGTGGGTCATGCAGCAAGACAATGAATCTAATCACACAAGTCATTGCAAGAAAACGTGATTAATGTAAAAGTATGATTTTTAAAAGCCAGAACTTAACACAGTAAAAAATGTTGTTTAAACACATGAAGTAAGTAGTGTATGTGATCCAACCCAGATACATCCCAGACTCAATTTTTTTTTTTTACGTACAAATGGTCAAACATTCCTTCAAATTCAATAAAAGATCAAATGATTTAGAATTATTAAAAATGTGTATCCTTACCTTATTCTGTATATGTTTCAGGAACATTACTGTCATATAACATTTTCCTTATTCTATTTATCTATCTAGCCTTTCTAGAACATTCTCTTTCTCGTTAGGGAGTTTCAGGGAATCTGTCAATATCCTTATAATACTGTGTTTAGTCTTGGTCTCTAGAGTTTATTTATCAAGGGCAGAGTCTACACTGAAGGACTTCTTGATTATTCAGACAAAGAACTAGAGTATTTCCAGGGCCATAAGAGTGAGATCTCTAGTGCATGCCTCAAAATAAGCAGTTTGCTTAATGCTTGACCTCTCACCTCTCAGGGGTAATAATGCCTTAGTATCTCTGAGCACACACAAATGTACACACATGATAAAAAGTTCAGTTCAGACTACTCAAAAATTATGTCCTATTACACACATATACACCCACAAACAGAGTAGGGACCAAGGTGTCTTAGGCCAGATTTGTCATGTAAATCTGAAAAAAAAAACCTCTAGGAAAAAGGTATAGGTTATAAACACACATCTAATTCTCTTTTTCTTCTATTCGAAGAAATGCAAACAAATTTAGAGAGCCTGTCCCTGACCCCTACAGAGTGCTGCTGTTTCCATCTATTTTTCCCTTAAAGCAGAAACTTTACAGACTTGGACTGGTTAGGATTTCCATCTTCATGTATATTTTCCTACATTGAGGTTCTAGAAATGCACACTATGGCAAACTTACCATTACTTTTAGTCACAGCTACAGTCTTTTGCAAACATTTGGGCAAATGTTTTCAGATTTTTGCTGATTTTTCAAATGAAAAAAATTAACAAAAAATGCTCTGTAGGAAGTGAACTTAAGTGTGATATACACTGCTCACAAAAATTACGGGATATTTCCAAATGAATATGAATTTTAAAAAGTTCTCTAAAAAAGGATTAAAAAAAAGTGATTAAAAAAGTCCTTAAATGTCCTCTTCTCTGATGAGTCACGGTTCAATTTGCTGCCTGGCAATCATTGTTTCCTGATCTGGTTTGATCGAGTAACACGAGAGGATCCATTTTTTTTTCATGTGAGAAAGGGACTTCGTCAGTGGTGGTTGAATCATGGTTTTGGCTGGCATAAGCATTGAGGGTAGTACCGAGCTCGATGCCATCAGAAATGGATCGCTGACTGCTGTCAGATACCGATATGAGGTCCTGCACCCTATACTGGTACTCTACAGGGGTTAGACAATGAAACTGAAACACCTGTCATTTTAGTGTGGGAGGTTTGTGATGTATCAAGAGCCACCAATGTCAGCATACCACCAAGAAGGACGAACCACATCCAACAGGATTAACTGTGGCTAACCCGGATTGTATCTAGAAAACATAAGACCACGGCTGCCCAAATCACGGCAGAATTCAATGTGCACCTCAACTCTCCTGTTTCCACCAGAACTGTCACAGGATCAATATACATGGCCGCGCTGCTATAGCCAAACCTTTGTCTAAAACCAGGTGTTTCAGTTTCATTGTCTAACCCCTGTATATGCTGGAGCAGTTGGAAACAACTTTCCACCATGATCCACCATGTGCATCTTGACAACAACATGCTTTAGGAGGCAGAAATTGAAAGAGGACTGGCCTTCATGTTCTCCAGACCTGAATCCCATTCAACATGCTTGGGAGGTACGGGGACCATCCAATGCCTCTCACAACCATTATGGAGATGAACAAGAGTGGCAGGTGATCCCACAGGAACTGGTTGACAATCTGATCCTGCCCATGCTGCATAACTGTCAGTTTGTTTTGGGTGACCATGCACCCTACTGAACAGTCAATATGCTTCAAATGTATTTATATAGAGCTTTTTACAACAAACATTGTCTCAAAGCAGCTTTACAGTCTTCTATTATTTTAAAAGGCCAATATAAAAATTAAGCAAGCCTAGACAACAGTGGCAAGGAAAAACTCCCTGAAAGTAGAAGGAAAAAACCTTGGGAGAACCAAGACTCAAAATGTGACCCATCATCCATGGGGGGCCTAGATGTTATTAGATACTTAAAATTAAATTAAAGTAATACAATTAAGTAAACAATATAATTAAAATTAATGACAATATTTAAATTAGTAATAAAATAAATAATGAAATATATTTTAAAACAAAATAGAAAAGATTCAAAAGCAGTTGTTAGTGGGAGGTCTTTGGAGGCACATAGTCTCCTAGTGACTAAATGGTGGAGGGAGTTACTGCACTCTGGTGGGAATGGGTTGTTGATAAAGACCAGTAGAGTTATGCTGAGGTGGAGGAACGTCTAAGTGTGTGGTGCTTGAACTGGTACCGGAACATCACCTCGAAGTATATGGCACTATACAGAGAGGAATATGTGGCACTCCAGTCCAGTATGACATGCTTCTGTTCACCCCCCTGAATATGCCACTTGCTACACAATCACAGGAATTGAGTTCGCATCTTATTTTTATAATCACACTAACTTTTTTGACTTTTTATTTGCCTAACTTAAATAAAATCAAATGCTTTTTAATTTCTTAATCACTTCATTTTTATTTTGAAAAATCCCCTACTTTTTGTGAGTATATGCAGTGTATACAGTATTTGCTTTATTTTGTGGTGCTGCACATCGGCACAGTGGTCAGTGCAGTCACTTCGCAGCTCCAGTGATCCCTGGTTTGATTAAAAGACTGAACATATGTGTATCTGTATGTGTGAAGTTCTCCCGGTGTCTGCATGAGTTTCCTCTAGATTACTCCAAATACATGCACTGGTGTCTTAACGTGCAGTGGTGGGCCCAGCAACAAATAAATATAACTCAAGTATAAATATAGTTACTTTGAAAATATGTTATTTAATTAAAAGTAGTTTTGTTTATATACTGTTACATGTTACACTGTTGCAACTTGCTTTTATAATAAGTGTTTAAGAACTTAAGACACAAATTGTTAAAGCTTTGTAGGTGGAATTCTTTCCCATTTTTCCTGATTTACAACTTCAGTTACTCAACAGTCCGAGGTCTCAGTTGTCGTATTTTTCACTTCATAATGCACCACATGTTTTTAATGGGAGACAGGTCTGGACTGCAGGCAGGCCAGTCTAGTAGCGGTACTCTTTTACTACGAAGCCACACTGTTGTAACACGAGCAGAATGTGGTTTGGCATTGTGTTGCTGAAAAAAAGAGGGACGTCCCGTCATTGCTTGGATGTCAGAATATGTTGCTCCAAAATCTGTATGTATCTTTTAGCATTAATGGTGCTTTCATAGATGTGCAAGTTACCCATGCCATGGGCACTAACACACCCCCATACTATCAGAGATGCTGGGATTTGAACTTTGTACTGATAACAATCCAGACAGCCTATTCCAAGAGCCCATTTGGTAATATTTATTACAGAATGATGTCGGTTTTTAATGTGGTGCTGCCTGAGGAATCGAAGGCCACGGGCATTCAATGTTGGCTTTCAGACTTGACGCTTAATTGCAGAGATTTCTCCAGATTCTCTGATTCTTTTGATGATATTATGAACTGTAGATGATTAAATGCCTAAATTCTTTTTAATTGCACATTAAGAAATGTTCTTAAACTATTGGACTTTTTGCTTATGCAGTTGTTCACAATGTGGTGAACCTCGCCTCATCCTTGTTGTTAAACGACTGAGGCTTTCAGGGATGCTCCCAGTCATGATACTCACCTCTTTCCAATTAACATGTTCACATGTTGAATATTCCTAAAACTGGTGTTTTTGAGCATTCCTCTACTTTTCTAGTCTTTCATTGCCCCTATCCCAACTCTTTTGGAACGTGTTTCAGGCATCAAATTCCAAATGAGTGAATATTTGCAAAAACAAAGTTTATCCATTTGAACGATAAATATCTTGTCTGTTTTAAACATGGTAAATCAGTTTAATATGTGCTTGATGGCTGCACAGGTTAATATAATAATTAGGGTTGCTGAACATATAGACAAACACAAGGTTAATCAATGACTTCACCAGCCATACTGGAATGAGTAGAGTCAAATGTGATCTTTAAACTATTACCTATTGATAACTCTTTTATATGAAACATGATTTAGTGGATGTTCTTTAACCAGCTGTACTTGCTAATGATTATGTAGAGTATTACATTGAACATGGGTTGAAAAGGATTTACAAATTATTGTAACATCGCATTTTTATTTGTTTTAAACAAAGCTCAAACTTAATTGGAATTGGAGTTGTATTATATTTGTTATTTTCCTTAAATATGTTTGCTATTAATTTTTATATTTAGCTTCTGTATTTAAAGTAGGCATAGGTGATATGAGGTAAAATTCATATTATGATAATTTCCACTACCAATAACAATATGCGATAACAGTATATCGCAATATACTAAAAAATAAATGCAATTGATAAAACTTTCATAATAAATGATAACTTGTGAAGTCAAAATGTGAGTAAGTAATTTGAAGCAGAAAATTGTGCTTTTCCGTGCGTTTGCCAATTGCAGATAGATATGTATATTGTGTCTTGAGTACATGGCAGGATGAATCCATATCATGAAAGAACATCACTTTAATACTGGTATACATCCAAGCCCTAATCTAAACTATTATTTACATTCATTTATTAGGCTACTTTTACGAGGCTGAAGTTTTTTGGGATGCTTTGTGGACTGTTATTCTTTGGAAGTCATGGATGACGTTACATCCGGTGTAAAGCTAACACAGCATTTTGCAATAGTAGTAACATAACAACTGTCAAGCATGGCCATGGTAGTGTTATGGTGTGGTTATTGCTTAAATTGAACTGATGTTTTTCTGCTTCTTGATTGCCTTGCCGTCTTTATTTTTTTTCTTACATGTGATTGGCTGTTCTCACTGTGACTCCATCTGATTGTAAACATCGTCTGGACCAGTGTTTTGCAATTTAGTTGGTCCTGGTCAGGAGTCTGTGTTCACCTGCCATTGTAAGGTCTTAACATATTGACCGTTTGAGGAGACTGTAGCAGGTAGAGTAGAAGGAGATGGAGGAGGAGAGACTGAGGTAAAGTAGGAGCAGTAGGAGGTAGAGTATGAGAATCTGGAGGAGATGGAGGATGAGAGACTGTAGGAGGTAGAATAGGAGAAACTGGAAGAGGGGAGACTGTATGAGGTAGAGTAGGGGAGGCTGGATGAGGTAGACTAGGAGAATCTGGAGGAGAGACTGGAGGTTCACAGGTGAGGTTGAGCCACCCCTAATTTTCAACAATTTCCAACCTCCCCACGTCTGCCACGCATCTCATTCTGAACTTTGTTGTGGTATATGATGTAGAAGTTGGTCTTTTTTAGTGTTTTTTTTCATACTACTTATCCTGAGGTATCATCTAAGAATGACAGCAGTACTGCCGTCAGACAACATACACAAAATTACAATTTTAATCCAAACA
>JAUZSV010202844.1:0-12735 GCA_034780495.1 Parotocinclus cesarpintoi
AAAATGAACTTTTTGGATTTTAGCAAATGGCTGTAATGAAACAAAGAGTGATCAATTTAAAGGAGTCTGAATACTTTCCGTACCCACTGTACATCTGCTGCTTTGCTTCAGCTCTTTGTAACAGCATTGGGGCATTGGCTTCGTATGATGGATTACTGATGGTTTAGGAGCTGAATCAATGGACCCGTGAGCCGGAGCATCTGATTAGCGTCACCGCATCCTGCACGTCAGCACATTCAGGCTGAGGCTGAAGGATCAGACGCTTATTTCCTTTCAGAGTGATTATAAAGGAATGAGAGCAGAGTTCACAGGCAATTCGCAATTCTCTAGCAGTGAGCCTGTGTGTGTGTGTGTGTGTGTTTGTGTGTGTGTGTGTGTGTGTGTGTGTGCATCAGACAGACAGCATGGCATTCTGAAAATTAAACCCCAATAGGTAAACAAAAGTGACATGGTAAAGGATCCCGCTGAATGACCAACAGTGGCAGCTAGGTAGAGGTGGGATTCGAACCCTATACCCTCTGGTTTAAAGCCCAGTACCTTCACTGCTAGTCTACCACAGATGGCACTTTGCCAAGTGTGTGGGTGGCATCTGGTGTGGAGGCCCTGGTGAGAGTGTCTTTGATTGCCTAATATATTATTCAATTAATATGTTTTCTCAACAAATATATACCCAATTTCAAACCCCACCACTCCCACACCTTTGGACGTTACATGAGATGCCATCATAATGAATTCTTGTCTCTCTTTGTAACTCGGTAGGTGCTGTAAGAGCTTCGAGCATCTTCCCCATCCTCAGTGTCATTCTGCTCTTCATGGGGGGTCTTTGTATAGCCGCCAGCGAGTTCTACAAGTCCCGCCACAACATCATCCTAAGCGCTGGCATCCTCTTTGTCTCCGCAGGTAAGCTTGGTTTGGTTTCATTATACACACGTTAAAGTAAAGATGATCAGAGGAACTCCCACCAGTTTATCACCAAATGTTTATAATTGATTTGGGGAAGGGATTTCGATATTTCTACCTCTACAGAGCATAATATCATTAAACTATTCCAAATCTAGAGGAATTTTACTCGTCATTCATCAACAGCTGATAGACGCACATGGGTAAGAGATTACTTTATCAAACCTTCATCAAGCTCTACAATACATTCACAAATACCACTTAAAACTTTACTGCACAAAAAAGAAACGTCATGTTAACCTCATGTTCAGAAGCTCCTCCACTTATAGGGGCTCTGAGCCATCTAGGATGGCCATCACCATGGAAAAGGGGATTGTGCTCAGACCAATCAACTGTCTTTCTGTCCCATCTTGACAGAAAAAACAGACATGTAGAATTTTTTGTAAATAAACTGCCTTCAATACTTTTCCAGGGACGGCCATGCATTTTGTATCAAGTTAGGACTGAAATGTTTCAATCCCACATAATTTTTAAACATATTTGGTGATAAACTGGAGGTCCTCTGCTCCTTATTGCTCCTCAAAATCATTGTTAGTATTTTTTTATCTCATCAATAACCCTGAATTGCCCCGTTTAAAGTTCATAAGCTGTGACAGCACCGTCCCTCTTTGCAAAGGAGCTTAAGTGTAAAAGAAAAAACATTGAACATTGTGAATAATTTGTTTAGCAAAACCTCAATCTTGTTTCACTGTTGTGATGTTAAAAGGAAAGAGAAGCTTTTGTATAACCCTCTCTCTTTCTTTTACACGACACACGTTGCTCTCTATTTTTTGTCTCCGAGCCTGTTGCTAGGCTAAACTGGGTCCTTTTGGGATTTACACTAAAAATATGATGTCCCTGACACAATTTCTCAATGATGCATCATTTTCACGTGTGACAGAACAGTGAAGCTCACAGATCGCACAAATAACACTTTTATTAGTAACTTATCTTTAAATGAATGCTTCGATTTATTCAGCTTGTAGGGCAGCACGGTAGCGCCAGATATCCCGATTCGGTCCTGACCTTAGGCTGTGTGGAGTTTGCATGTTTTCCCTGCGTCCAAAACACACGTTAGTTTAACTGGTTGCTCAAAATTTCTCCAATTTTCTCTAAATGATCTAGACCGTGGCTGTTTCTTTGTGCCTCTTCAGGTCTGAGTAACATCATCGGTATGATTGTGTACATATCGGCGAACGCCGGCGATCCCTCCAAGAGCGACACCAAAAAGAACAGCTACTCATACGGCTGGAGCTTTTACTTCGGTGCCCTGTCCTTTATCATGGCCGAGATGGTGGGGGTTCTGGCCGTGCACATGTTCATTGACCGGCACCGGGAGCTGAGATCCGGTGTGAGGGCCGCAGATTTCCTGCAGGGTTCGGCCATCACACGGATCCCGGGCTACCGCTACCGCTACGGACAGGGCTCGCGCTCCAACTCACATTCGCGCTCGTCGTCTCGCTCGACCGAGCGCTCGCAGTCACGCGAAGCCTCCCCGGTTGGCCTCAAGGGCTTCGGCACACTCCCCTCCACCGAGATCTCCATGTATGCCCTAAAGGGGGGCCACGGCACGCCCACGGCCACCTACAACTCAGACAGGGAACACAACTTCCTGCAGGTCCACAACTGCATCCCCAAGGGAGAGAAGGATGGCAACGCGGCCAACCGACGTACCACCCCTGTATGAAGAGAGCCCAAAAATGAGTACGAGCCCAGCCCTGAGACTGTCTGTTCATGAACGCATCCTGAGTTTACCTTTCTTTTCTAACATTGGACAGATCTGCATGATTTGTTTCCACATCTTAGCTTTGGTCTAGATGGAATCTGATTTTATAAACTGGACGAGTTTTGATGCCGCTCTAAACACGCCTTACTTCGTCGACTTTCCCTCACGACTCACCTGTGTAAAAAAAACTGCCCACTCTTATGCAGAAAGTGTTTTACTTTTAAATTTCAGCTTTCATCTCCGTTTCTCCTGCTCAGGGTCACAGCAGGAGTTCAGTGCCTATATTCTGGAATTAACTGGGGATGAGCATATACCCTTAACGGGCATGAGCTGGGTAGGCATGACAGTTCCAGCAGGCATCCCCTTCCTCAGAAACAGGCGATTAATAAAAAACAGTGTATACGCAATAGACAAAGATGAATAAATTTAAAAATGCACTTTATTTGTTACGTTAGCGGCAAAGGACAAATTATTTGTTTAGTGCTTCCATTCTTTCCACGTTTCCACCCATGTTTCTTTTATCTTTTGGGGTTTGGCATCTATCCCAGGCGAGGATATGCCATCCATGAGATGCGTCGATCATAGTGCCAGCAGGAGGCACTATTATGGCTTTGAGGGACGATCCTCCAAGGTATGGTCTGTAACTTCCTCATGAAAAAGCTGAACTGCATAAAATGGACACAGGGTAGGAACCTAAAGGGAAAGTCGACAAGCTTGGGTTAAAACCGGTGTTGAGGCGCTTCGTGCCATATTTAATCGCTGTTTTTTGTCCTTTAAATTTCATTCTTATTGGTTTTCTGTTTTTTTGTTGTTGTGTTTTTTAATAAATATAAACTGTGAACCTGCAGGATGGAGTAGTCTAGTCTGCAAACAAAGATATACATTATAAGCATAATGTATTAATTTTATAACTTCAATACTAAACCAGACTTTTAGAAAGTGCAAAAAAAAAAATTGTGGACGAGCAAAAACGTGACAAAAAAGTCTAGCCAAGATTTTCCACCAAACAAGCTGCTGGAACAAAAGACACTCGGCCTTAGCGGAAAATCGAGCCTTCTAAACTGAACTGAACCTCTGTCTTTTGGTCCAACTGTCCGCTTTCTTTTCGACCAAGGAGAAGGAGGAGGAGAAGAGGAAACACGAGGAAGCAGAACTTTGTGGACATAAAACGAAAACGACATGCATGCTAAACATTTACAGAAACCCTGCTCTTTTAAACGTTACAGTAATTATAATGGGATAAAGCAATGAATGCATTAATGTCTGTGCGTCGTTACTTTGGTGACAAATCCAACCGATAAGCTTTCTCCCCCCATTTTAGTAACTTCTTTTTATAAGAAGATATATTCCATTTATTGGACACACAGCCTTGGTCACTGTTTTGTTTTCATTCGGATTCTTTTTGATTCTGTGTCGTTCCAAATCTAAAGGTGCCAAACCGTAATGATCCTCAACATGATGCATCGAGTTCTGATGAATAAAAGATGAACCCCAGGGGGAACCGAGACTCTGTTTGGAGTTGTTCTTCACACCTCACATTTCACACAGCAAAGCCAAAAGCAAATTTAACAACAGTCAGAACTAGAATTAATATATGCATATAAAATATGCCCAAAGTCCCTCAGAATAAGAGGACCTGGAAACCGTGTTTGAGTCAAATTCATTTCCACAGCGCTTTTTATAATGGAGCATCGACTCAAAGCGGCTTTACAGTATTAGATTATGTTCTAAGGCCAATCAAAATTGAGCAAGCCTAGGGTGACAGTGGAAAGGAAAATCCCTTCTTAAATGTTTTAAGGAAGAAAAGAATCAAAAAGGGACCCAACCTGCTTGGGTGGCTTAAATGCTAATTGTAATAGTTACATTTGCTTTAATAGTAAAACTAAGTAAATAATAACAGATAAATAAAATATTAAATAAAATGTGCATATCTGCAATTATTTATCAGTTTAGGATCCTGAGACCTGAGAGGGAAAGCCCTTAGAGGCAACTGAAGGATGCCGAGAGTTACTGCCCTCTGGTGGGACTGGTTTCTGTTGATGGAAACCAGTAGAGTGGAGCTGAAAGTGGAGGAAACATCTTAGTGTGTGGGGCTGGAACTGGTACCAGAACATCAGCTCTGAGAGAAAAGAGAATGCGTAGTTAGTTATTGATTAAGAGCACCGAGCGTATGAACAATCAGTGATGCCATGTGCAGCATGAAACTACGGCAACACTACTATATCAGCATAGCTAGACGAGGAGAATCGGTAGGTAGCAAAGCCATTTATGACAATTTGTAACTAAGAGCATTAATGCATAACAATGAATCTTCAAAACATGGCAAGCTTATATGTTTAAGTGTGATTATAATAATGTCATTCATATCTGTTCACCGGCTGCATTTGGCCTTAGGGCCGGACTATGGGCGCACTCTGGTTATGTTAGTGTGCAAAGGAAACAAATTTCAATCAGAGTAAGGAGATACACATTTCCGTTTTTTGTGGAGATGGTCCATCCTAGATGCCTCTGAGCCCAGAAACGTGGGTGGAGCTTCTGGACATGATAAAATGAGGCTTTTTTGTACAGTAAAGGTTTAAGTGGTATTTGCGAATGTAACTCTGTATTGTAGAGCTTCATAAAGTAATCCCTCACCCATGTGCTTCTATCAGCTATTAATGAATGACGGTTCTTAATGCAGTTCCATCTGAGGGAGTGCAGAGAGATCACTGCTATTCAGTTTTACTTGAGCCTTTGCTCCTGTTCTTACAGAGCTTCTCCCTCACTATTAGAGTTGTAGATCAGCTCCTCATTATCACGGCGAGCTCAAACACCAACAGGAAATCAATCATCACATAATCAGCAGCTCGATCAGGACTGCTGACTGATTAATATCCGAGTTTCCTTTAAAAGAGTCTCTGTCACACCGTCGGTCCTCAGCAACTCCGGTTTCAGATCCTCCTCCATCTGGCAGGTGAATTTTCTACGTTATGAGAACAAAACGAAGTGCAGCACATTTAATGTTGGGTTAAATCTGCAGGTTCGTAAGAGCTCCATTAGACACCCGGCTTAACTTAGACTGAGCTCTGGCTGGACCACCAATTTAACGCTGGACACAAACTTCAAGTGTCCAACCTGTAGAGAATTACATAATACGGGGGCATCCCCAGGACTCGATTAAACTTTGCCTAATCGTGCCGTAGTGCGCGATCTTAAAACATGCCCATGTAAAAGGACTGTACTGTTCCTTTGATTTATTCGAACTCATTTGTCACCTAAGGTCAGGATATTGTCCAGGGCACAACTTTGGCACAAGACTCCAAGGTCTGTGAAGACCTCAGGATGATTGGTTCATCTCTCCATCTAGTGGCACGAAGGGACAGCACAGGCCTCGCCGCAGCTGTTTCCATGGCAACGCTGTTTAACCACCGATGGAAGCGGGTTACCCATATAGCACGACACTACGGCATTAAGGGTAAAAAATAATCTTACTAGCTGCGAAGCTGTAGAACCATTTGTTCTGAGGATTCGGTTACTGACCAAAAGTATTCAAAACCTCAGTCATCTTCCAACCCAAAAAAAAAAAAATTTACATGACAACTTTACAAAAGGCACCAAATTTCCCAGAAGGACCAGTTTTCTTTTAAACAAAGTCTATTCTCATGTATTATGTACACAGCTGTTTGAAGCCTAGTCCCAGCATACAGACAAGGATTAAATACAATGTTACCTCAGAACATAATCCAGACAACAAATTAGAATTTTCCTTCAAATTAAAACACTAGGATTAGACGCCTTTAGGCCTTTTGGGAGAAAACCAAGCACCAGGCCCTGCACCCTTATTCTTTATCATTTAAACAATAAACCCTTAATGACTCATTTCCACAAACATTGGGCGATAAGCCGAAGCTGTCATTGAAAGAGGACTGTCAAGGAAAGAGATTTTTTGACAAGGTTCCCACTATGAGCCAAAAATGCAGCTTTTGGTAAAGGTTAAGATAAGACTTCATAGCCACGTCCTGCAGTTTCAAAGAGCAGGATGCTGTTCAACCACCACCTTAAAAGTTAGAGGGGTTGGAGTTGAATAAATAAGGACATGGTTTATTAATTTTTTTATTAAACATCTGTGCAGCGTTACAGGATGAATCCACACACAGGCAAGCCACAGGTTCAAGCAGTCTCCTCCTTGGCAATGCGATCCTTCTTGAGGGGACCCTGTAAAGGAAAAGGCAAACATTAAAGCATTTATTTGTTTAAGCAAACTTCAATTTACATAAAATTTAAACATTGTTCCAGGATGAGATGTCGTCAGAGAGTGAACAGGGAGTTCTGCACAGACTAGCTCCACTCCCCTGCCTCACTGAGCTCTCCTCTAGCACTGGAATGGAACCCAGATTTCAGACCACACCACTGAAACAGGTTACGAACAGTGCACCCAGCATGGTCCCAGACCCCCCCCCCACAGTGACTCACCATGAAGGCTGCCTTCTCCTCCAGCGTCTGGAAACGTCCATGGCCGAACTTTGAGGTGGTGTCGATGAACTTGAGGTCGATCCTCTCCTGGGCGCGCCGGCTCGTCTGCACCAGCAGGGACTTGCGCAGGGTCAGCACCCTCTTTTTGGTCCCGACCACGCAGCCTTTCAGCATCAGGAAGTCGTTTTTAACCTCGCCGTAATGAACAAAGCCACCCTAAAAAAATAAATACTTAACATCAAGAGTTTGCATCTGATGTAACCTCTACAGTCTTTAATTAGGGCTTTCAGAAGGAAGGCAGCATGGAGGGTCTCCTCATGCCTTTTCGGGCGGCATGCCTGCCGCTGGATCCATGGTTCTCATCACCAAACCGGGCACTTGCGGTTAAACAAAACAGAAAAAGCCTTACCAGTGGGTTGATGCTCTTGTTGGACAGGTCATAGTCGGTCGAAGCGTTATTCTTGATCAGTTTGCCGTCCTTCGTGTGGAAGCCCTGTCCGACCTTGTAGATCTGAAAATAAATAAATATGCTTTGAATACTTAAAATGAAGGCCCAAATACACCTGGGTTCCCAGCCTTACCCGAGGGATGGTCAATAAGCATTTTAGTGTACGATAATCGCATCCTTTGAATGACCGGACCAAATATCGCAATTAGTGAAAATTCACAGCACCACAATAACGTTACCGCATCTCCAACCCCTGCAGCACAAAAGCCCCACATCTTCCACGAGTAGAGCAGTAACACCTACCAAAACCAAACCCTGATACCCAAATAACAGGCCATACCCTCAAAATAAAGGGAGGGAAGAGTACACCAAATTTTTAATCCTTATTTAGGGACTTGCCTTCTTGTTGATTTCTGTGCGATGATGGTACCCCTTCTGACCAGCACGGGCCACACTGAAGGCCACGCGGGCAGGATGCCAGGCTCCAATGCAGGCCACCTTGCGCAGACCACGATGGGTCTTACGGGGAAGCTTCTTGGTGTGCCAACGGCTAGTCACACCTGCGAATGGAACACTGTTTTAAAGCCTGGCGGTCTCAGATGGCACGGCAAACGCATTTACGTGCACTTAATCTGATATTCTGTATATTCTGAAAGATGGACCTGACAACTTTGGCAAATTCAGCAAACGGGTATGTAGAACACAGGTGATGTGAATAATGAGATCAAACCCAGCTTAATCATACCAATACACAGAACCACTTAGAAGTGCACACAATAAGTGCTTTCAGAAGGAAGGCAGCATGGAGGGTCTCCTCATGCGGTTCAGGCACCACGCCTGGTGCAGGATCCATGGTTCTCATCACCAAGCACCCAATTCGTTCAGATTAGGACCGTAGTGGAGCTCACCCTTGTAGCCGTGACCCTTGGTGACACCGATCACGTCGATCATCTCATCCTGGCCGAACACACTGTTGATGAGGACGGCCTGCTCCAGTTTTTCACGGGCCCAGTCCACCTTATCTGCAATTTTGCCTCCGTTCAGCTGGATCTCCATCAGGTGGGCCTTCTTCTGCCTCAGGGGCAGCAGACGCATCTAAGAGCAGGCTGACGTTAAACACTGCATCACGCCAGACAGTGGAGTTAAGAGAGCAGACCTCAGCCGGACCAGACCTCACCTGGGTGTGAGCGATGATGCGAATAACCTTGCAGTACTTCTTCATAGCCGCAAAATCCTTCTCCAGCTGCTTCTTACCCTCCTCGTCCTGCCACTTCTTAGAGTACTTTGTGAAGGCCTTCTTTTTGGATTTGTACCTACACAGGTACCACGAAAGCACAAGGTTTGCACAGTCCCTTCGTAACCCCACGGGGCCAGAGGAAGAAAACTGGGCATGGCTCATAAAACGGCTCGTGGCACGGCTTCTAAGGAGCTCTTTCCACCGGCCAGAGGAACCCGTAGCTCATCAGGGCACGGGGCACCTGAGCGGAGCTGATGCACAGCAACAGTTAAGTCTGGACGTTCAGTTCGGCTCCAGCACTAAACCATAAACTCTTATACAAACTCACCAGTTCTTGTAAAATCGGCGTCTGCACTCATCGCTGATGTGCTCGGCGAACACTGTTTTGAACGAGCGAAGTCCGCGGGGGGTCTCCACGTACCCCACAATGCCCACCACGATCATAGGAGGAGTCTCCACAACGGTCACCGCCTCCACCACCTCCTTCTTGTTGACCTCTGAGCAAAACACGAAAAGTTACCAAAAGGAACGAAAAGCGCAACAAACGGCACATTAGGAAATCACGCTCAGTACTCGACATTCAGCAGGGGCACACAGCCCAAATATGTCCGCCCGTCGAGAGTCTCATCACCGCCACATGTTAAACCAGATAATGTTTCTTATGGACTCACTTGAGCCTGGTCGGTCGACCTCCCGAACGATGTGGGTCATGCCTGCCTTGTATCCCAAGAAAGCAGTGAGGTGGACCGGTTTGCTGGCGTCATCCTTGGGGAAGCTCTTGACCTTTCCGCGGTGCCTGCGGCACCTCTTGCGGGGAAGAAATCCCAGCGAGCCGTGACGTGGCGCCGAAAACTTACGGTGAGACTGCAAGAGAAAAAGCAGCCAGTCAGAACAAAAGTTATTTATTAACTGGGTAAACCCTTAACCCCTGCAATAGCAAACTGAATGAATTATTTTCAAATTCCGGCACATTTTTTTCTTCCAACAATTAGAAAGAATGCCCTTAAGGTTTCATTATAAATTTGACAAGAATGACAAGAACAAGAATTTGGTAATACAGGACAACTTAAAGCGACCTGGGTCAAAGCTACATAAACCAGACTGGCGCAAAAGGCCCAAACTTTAACGATGAAGTTAAAAAGTTTGCCACAGCTAACCTTAAAAACCCAAAACCTTATATTACAGAAAAACGTTTGGTTTATTCTTAAAACAATAACGATTCCAGATTTCCAGTAAGGCCAAGACAGTTTCTTCCCTTAGCAGGACCACATCCCAAATCGGTCAAAATTACAAATAAAGCGCACTAAAAAGGCTGCACGATGCTTTAAGTTACACAAATAAGTGCACATCTACATTGAGGACTGAGAAATTTTAAATACGACACAACAGATCGCTGTAACTCGTCTACACAAGTTAGCTAGCAAAGCCACCGACAGGTATATTAATCCAATATTTTAAAATGCTTTTCCGTATTATTCGGTACTTTTATTAAACGTTACAACGATTCATTTATAAAATGCGATGCAAAGCTAACGCCACGTTTAGTCAGCGGGCGCCATTTTGAACAGTGTAAAAACCCTAAACAAATAAAATATGAGGCCAGCGTCAAAATGTATATTCTTACGCCACGAATATAACAAAAAACACACAGTCTATATATAGAGAGTGTTAAATATGTAAGGATGGCGCGGATTCATGTTGGATTCAGTAGCCATAATTTTCTCACTTACCATCTCGTCTCCGGAGCGATGGAAAAAGAGAGCGCACACGCTGGTGCCGTTCACTTTTATACAGGGACGTGCACACGCACGAGTCATCCTGCGCAGTCGCAGTACTCGCCGCTTCGTCAAGAACGTTATGGCATGTATTAGTATTACTTGTGTTTTAGTACACAGGGTGATATATATTTAATATAAACATTCATAATTGTATTCAGATAGTGTAGACGTATTGACTTCAGCATAAAGAGTTAATTAAATAATACATAAAGTATTTGTCTACAAGTAAGTCAATATTACAAATATACTGCTCACACAAAATTAGGGACATTTCAAGATGAATAAAGTAGCAAATAATTTTTGTTAGTTTTAAGTTACTGTGGTAATAATTTAGTAATTCAAGTCAAGTCCCAAGAATTTCAGGTCAAGTCGACACCCTCAACTCCACCAAATATACCAGATATTTTAAGGCCAATTAAAAGAAACAAAGCAAATTAATTTATGTTTTGTTAAACGTTTGGTAAATTCTAAGTTGTCCTATTTCTGTTTTAATGAGTTAGACGTTTATCTTTCTTATCCTTTCTTCTCATATCTCCACTAAATCGCTTTGTTTCGCATTTAATTAATTTGGTGTGTTAAATAAGCTATTATAGTACTTTATTTAACACATAACACATTTTATTGAATTTACATTGGCCATACAGTTCAGAACGCGTAACACAGACCGGGTGACTTAACGTTCCATATTGTTGCCTAAATAACCGGAAGTGCACTATGTAGGGAGCAGACTCTAGCTTACTTTAGGTACTAAGTAGGGCGCCTATCTAGTCTTTTTGTTTATATTTTTATTTATCCGGCCTATAGGTCTTTTAGTTTGAAATCCTCAAGTCTGTGTATAGAGACGCTTTAGCAAGTACGCAGCTTAAAAAGTGCGAGTAAAATGATATAAAACTTTAGTGTTGTGTCAGTGTTAAATGTTATATATCTTTGCTGAGGAGATCTGAGTGAATATTTGGGTGAACGCAGAAGATTTGTGCACAAAAATGCCAAGACGTAAGGTGAGTGTTACAGGCCAGGTAACGCTATGTGATAATAACGGCTGCTTTCTGTGTATAGGCTTAGAGGAGAAAATGTGCCAAAATAATTAATATGTAAACGGAGGCGGCGTTATACTGTATGGCGTCCTACTATGTCTGTTTAAACGCGCTTAATGGTGCTAATAATTACGATTGGTAAAGTGCAAGGTGGAATAAAAGCGAACAGCAGTAGCTTTTAAGTTCATTTCAGTTAACGTACGCTTATTCCATTAAAAAAGTAAATACAAACACCAGCTATGTGTTATCACTAGCACACGTTTTAATTATTTCTTCGAGCTCCTTAGTCCAGTTCCAGATGAAAATATTTGATTTCCTACAAAACAATCTGTAAATATATCGTTAAATATATCATATCACTAATGATGCCCTAAAACGTCCAGAGATGTGTAATGAAGTGTATTCCTGTAGAGGTGGAACAGTTTTGTACCTTTAACTGTAGGTGTGATTTTGTGATTAATTAACATTTAACATTGGGATGAGTTTCTAAAATTCAAATAGAACATAAATAAAGTTTCTTCGCATCTGATCTTTAGCGTAACGCCTGCAGCAGCTCAGACGGGACGGAGGATTCCGATTTCTCTGCCGAACACACCGACAGCTCAGAAAGTGACCCTCACGTGGTGAAGAGCACCCGTACGACCCGCTCCTCGCTACGCCTCAGCCAGAGCTCACAAGGTATCTCTTAGACCAGTGGCGTGCAGTGCAGTGCAAGGCATCAGAAAATAATCCATTAAATAAGCCGTTCAACAAATAGAATCATACGTTTATAAAGTATGGCAGGGCAACAACATTATGAGAAGCCAAACACACCAGATATTCAGTGCCAGAAAAGAAAATGCTTTGTTTACTTGTTGGGATTGCAAATTATTACGAATGTCCTTGCAAATTGCCCATATCTAGGCAAATAAGCGTGTAAAAACATAAAAGAATGAATGTAGCACCTTCTGCAAGATGCCCATAAGGGGTAGGCATCCTAAAAATAGTGAGAATCATAAACCTTCACAATACAGTCGATTCCGGTTAATAGGACCACATCAGGACGCGATCGTTTTGGTCCTAATAACCGGCTGGTCTGATTAAACGAACATGCCCTATGTTACAAGACGGGACGTGCTATG
>JAUZSV010202948.1:0-12732 GCA_034780495.1 Parotocinclus cesarpintoi
TATATATATGTATATGTATGTATAAAATTATAGTAGGAAATAAGCCACCTCAACAGCCACTCAAGTCTGAAGAACCACAAGCAGAGGTGGGAGTTAAGTAGTTTTAGAGCAGAAGTCATCATTTAGTTAAAAACGTTTCTGATCGTGTGCTGACTTGCTGTTTATTGCTGCTTATTTGTAAGAAACTTTAAATAGACTCTGTTTGCCTGTCTTACTGTAAGTAGTACTCTTTTTGTTTGTGCCCCCTTTACCTGTCTATTCTCTCTCACCTATAACCACTGTATATAAACTTGTTTAAATTTTATTTCATCTGGCTGGTCTTCTGGGTGGTTTGTTATACTGTCGATCAGTACATTTTTGGTTTCTGTCAAGAAATGTCAGCTCCATCATTTCCCCTACATTTTATTTCCTAGAATTATTGTGAATGCTGTGTGGATGGTAGCGTTCTGATTTGTATTTTCAGTGGTATCTTGGACACATTTGCATACTGTTTACGTTCAGTTTTCTTGTGAAAATATCCTTTATATTTATATTAGACTCACACGGGACTCTAAGATCTGGTTAACGTCTATTTTGGTCAACATCCTGTTTCATGAACAAACAGCGCTCACATACTTTTACGTTATCTTTAGCAGACATCCTTACATACAGAGTGAATTACATGTGATACAGTTTTGCAATCCAAGCAATTGTAGGTTAAGGGCCTTGCTCAAGGACCCAAGAGTGGCAACCCGTGTGCGCACATACTCTCTGTTCTTTCTCATCAGCTGGAGACCACAGATGCATGTGACTCATTCACGTCCGTCCATATGCCCCTGTACCCCTTGTAATGTGTGCGTGCTTAGGATTAATAGAGTAAGAGGAAGTGAAGACCTTGTATCTGGTGAATCATAAAGCTTCTCTTGTTCATGTTGAGCAGTGAGCCACGTCAGGTATGTCTGATTCAGAAACAGGCACAGTGTGTACCATGCAACTGCATTGTCATTCATGGTGATGGGAAGTACTGTTCGTGTAGACTGTACAGATGTTAATGGTGCCCAGAAAGTAGTCAAGAAGATTCAATAGGCAATTACAGGTCCTCGCTGAGTTCTGATGGAGTTAGGTTTTGATAATCCCACCGTAACGTAATTGTATGGCAAGATGAGAAGGTACGTCTACTGCACATGTAATAGCTTAGCCTACTTTAAAACACTTGCATTACTAAAAAGTTGATCAAAATCATTAACACAATGCCTATTTTATCAATGTGTTGAATATCTCTAATGCAGTGGTTCCCTAAATGTGGGTCGTAGTGCAATTAGATTGGGGGAGGACTTTCATTTTATGATCAGCTTAATCCTGATGAAGGTTGTGAGAAAAGCTGGTCCTTAGCAGGCGGTTCACCAGAGCTACTTATTGTGATTTTACTGTTTCGTTTTATTCAACCAGCTTTAATTCAAATAAACACATTCAGTAAGTGTTTGATGTTTGAAATGATAAAATTAGGGTCTTTTCCATTTTGAAATATCTTCTAATTTTGTGAGCAATATAGTTTTGAAAAGTGTCAGTTTGACTTATACTACGGTTATACCTAGCTCTAAAAAGCTCTGGTCCGATTGCTTATCCACCTTTTTATGTATTGTGCCTGCTGTGTATTTAACTTATTTTTTAACTTGTTACCAAGTTAATCTCATGTCATTTTTATTCTTACATATAACACTTTGGTTGGATCCACTGAGTCTTGGCTTCTTTATCACACACTTGCTTATTGGGCTCTTGGGGTGTGACCCAAGGAAATTTAAAATATATTGCACTATGTAAGTAAAATGGACTCTACTTTTTGACTTTAGATGAGTTTTAGAACACCAGAGGGAGTGTGTTACTGTAAATAACATAAAGGCTGAGATTTGGTCGCAGGCATGAGCCAAAGGTAAGTGCCATAGACAATCACAGCCATGATGTTATTTGTGAAACACACAACCTTGTGTTCTATTGCTTTTATAACTTTTGTTTTTCACAAAAAAAAGGTCCTCTGATTTAACAAAGCATCATTATGCTGAATATGCAGAATTTTGCAAAAAAAGGGGGCAAAGACGTTAAATCTGAAGCTTGCCAAAGCATTGAGCCAGACAAACGCTACTCTTCTTTAACAAGAAAAAAAGTTTCCATTAATAGAAAAGTGGAACAAAAATGTTTCTGCATGCTGTAATTTATTGTTAAACAGAAAGAAAAATAGAATCAAAATCACAATAAGCGCTTGACAAAAGTCAGACAGTTGGGTCCACAACAAATATGTTGTTGCTATGCAACAATAATTCCTTACCTTGTCTTAACAGGCGTATGGCTTATATAAATGATCAGGTAACATTAGTTTGAAATACAAAGTGCAAAGAAGCGAAGGTGAAAGATGAAAATTAGATAGTTCTTAACCAGTGATTTTATTATTTATTTATTAACCTAATTTTGCTATAATGTAATATAATTTTAGTATTTATTTAATTAACATCTAGGCCACCCATGAAGGATGGGTCCGCTGTTGAGTCTTGGTCCTCCCAAGGTTTCTTCCTGTCATTTTATGGAGTTTTTCCTTGCTACTGTCGCCCTAGACTTGCTCAACTTGGGATTGGCTTTTTAAGACCGTGTAATATTGTGAAGCTGCTTTGAGACAATGCTACATTGTAAAAAGTGCTATATAAATAAACTTGAATTGAATTGAATTGAATTGAATTGAATTGAATTGATTGTAAGGTTGGATAACTATTGTGTAAATGTATTTTGACTGTAGTACCATGATTTCTAATACTGTAAACCCAAGCATATAGAGACTTCTATACTTCTGTCTTCTCCAATGGAGATTATAAACTGATCCAAACCTGTTTTGTATCAGTAATCTCTTAATCACACCATGTTACACCTTATGCCTTCCATTCAGTATTGTTAGATTTTTCTTTGTGTGGCCTGACATGGGCTTAATCCTGTTGTCCTGTCTTTCTCAGGGCTTCCTGGTGGTCCTTTCAGGGTTTCTCCATTATGTGTTTCGGGAGTTCCTTCCAGCTGTCGCCCCTGGCTTAGAGCGTTTTAATTTTTTTTTTTTTTTTTTAAGCGTTAATAAGTGACATGTATTAACATATGGTTGAAGGCTCAGTTTAAGCGCTGCAGTTCTCTGACGCAAGTGTTCAGATTGGATGGTTTATCCTTAATCTCTTGTTATTAATCTCTACCAATACATCATGTTGTCAAAAAAAAAAAACAGTTTCTACTTGCAAAAACGCGAGAGGAATCAAGCATGGGCTCACAGTGTTACCATTCATTACTCATCAGACTTATTCCAGCCCTCATAAGGGAGATTTGAGTAGCACTAATGTGCTTATTCTTAGCACTGGAGTAATCTGCCTACATCATAAAGTGAGTAACTTCCTTTCCTGAGTGTGTGTGTCAGACGTTGAGAATGCAAAGTTGAAAGGTTGGCGTGAGTCAATCGTCTGTGCCCAGTTGAGGAGTCGTTGGGGCAGTTGGGTCTTGGGATTTTTCAAACTCTCTTACACACCCATCCTAGCTTTGTGGTGCAGCCATCAAGAGCTCTGTCTGTTATAATTAGTAGTTGGGTTGTTTGTGCTGCGTTTTAACAAGCTTTTTTTAATTGGGGAAGATGTCTCACTGCTGACACGTCTGCAACACATTTTTTTGATTAATTCCCACTGTAGAAATAGACTTTGGCTGACCAGTCTGTTAGACGCCTTCTGGACATCGCTGGTCAAACCACTACAGTGGTGTTTTAGCCATTATTTACCACCACCCGGCTGGCTAGGCGGGCAGTGCATTACGCCCTCGAATCGATGCCAGTTTAGTGGACCTAACACACTTGCCTTTTTACATGGGAGGAAACCGAAGTACCAGGAGTAAACACAGCCATAGGGAGGACATGCAGACTCCACACAAAGAACCCAGGCTTCTCCACCTGGGATTGAATCTGGGACCTTCTTGCTGTGAAACAGTGCTGCCCACCGTGCCACAGTGCTGCCCCCTCTGGATTGTAAGGGCATTAAATAGCAGTTGATGCTGATCAAGTTTTTTTGCAGTGAATAGAGATATCACTGAGATTTTGTTCCTTTAAGCCCCAATCAGCCATGTATTTGTTACACAAGTGCCATTATTTGTATGTAGTTCTTTCCTGGAAATGACTTGGATAATAAATATTTAGATAACGAGAGCTGTTTAAAGTGGATCACACTCACGCTATCACACATCAGTCAGAAATAAAGTACCATGATGGTATTTCTGATAGAAAAAGAGCCCACTGGATGGCACTTCTGCTTCTCGGTCACATCAGTTGGTCAGATGGTCAGAAGACTTTATATTAGTGTGGTAATAATTCTTTTTTTTTTTCTTTTTTTTTAGTGTAACATTTTTGTTAGTAAAATGATGTAAGCATTAATTAGGTAGCTATTAGACTTTCAAAATGTGCTGCAACTTCGTTAAAGTAGTGATCAAACTTTCAGGATGAAAATTAATGACCTCCTGCCTCTGGATTTAAATCAGATGAAAAGGGTCATCCACTCAATGTTCACTGCTTACAAAATTTGGGAGATATTTAATTATGAGATATTTCATTTTGAATTATCCCTTTATTTTCGTGAGCAGTATAAATGAAGTGTAGCTAAAATACATAGTAGAGTTGTGGTTGGGATACATAAATTTGCTGCCAGCGTCACTTGGTGGCTTTAGGCTTTTTGGCTTTGTGGTATCTTTTCTTTTAAAACCTAACATTTAGTCTGAATGGTTCAATTGATCTGGTTTTTTTTTTTTGGTGTTTTGAACGCCCGTCACGGAATAATCTATAGGACATTGCACAATAACTGCCAAATTCAAACACGGTTTGCAGATTTTGTTGTCTTTTGGACAGCATTCATATTTTCAAAGGTGAGTTATGTCTAGCAGTTAAAACTAACTACAGTTACTGTGAAGCTGTTTGTGTCTTTTGTTTCTCAGCGCAATTTGTTTACTTATTTTTACCTTAAGTCGTGCTCTTTTTTTTGCTGTAATATCTATAATACCTGGCTACATGATGCAGCAAATATGTTAACAGGAGGTGTTTTTTATTTATTAATTTTTTTTACTATTAAGCTATTCTTGTAGACAATACATGCCACACACATGAAATAATAATTTTGTTTTTCTAATTACTGTAAAAAAGAGCTGAAGGTGCACCTAGCTATAGCTAGATGCATAACATATGTACATAAATAGGCAACAAGATACACTGCTCACAATATTTCATTTTAAAGTATTCTCTATTTTTTCTGAGCAGTATATTATTAAACTATGCCGAAAAAGGAGTCTTTTGCTGTACTTTCGTTAGGCTGAAACAATTTTTTTTGGCCTGCTCACGAAATATAACACACTCAGGGACGTAATGTCTCCCAAAGGTCTGGAAATATTTCATTGTGAATCCATTGTGAGATCAAATTCAAACTAATGAAACTCGGCGTGACATTGCAATCAAACTTTAAGTGTAGGTTTTAGAAGGCATTCACCTAGTGTAATACATGGTTCCATGGTTCAACTAACCATGTAGTAATACATGGTTTAAAAAATACATAAGCAGTCCCTAGCACTGCTGCCTCACAGAGACCCTGGGTTCTGCCTTGGACTGTGGCAGCCTAGCGGTTAAGGCACTGGACTCTGAACCAGAAGGTCCAGGGTTCAAATCCCACCTTTGCCAAGCTGTCACAGTTGGGTCCTTGAGCAAGGCCATTAACCCACCATTGCTTGGATTGTAAGACTATATAAGTTGTAAGTCGCTCTGGATAAGGGTGTCTGCTAAATGTTTTAAATGTAAATGTAGTGCTTACCCTAGAGTCATATAAACCTGAGAGCTAGATGCATGTAGTTTTAGTGGCTCACATATATACTACCAGACCATGGTAACTTGATGTGTAACCTATAAACACTTTAGACTGACTGGTGAGTAGGCTAGCTCTCACTTTGCCAGAAAATCATCTGAGGACTGTCTATTTTTAGTGCTGTATATTTCCACTGATTTTGAGCTTTAATGATCTGTGCTTAGATAAAAAAATTTTTATTGCCTAGGGCACAGAAACACGGGTGGCGTCAATATTGAGAAAATATGTAGAAAACAGTGACTGCTGCCACACAGAACTTTTAAGATGTGTGTGTATATATATTATTATATAATATATAGATTATATTATGTCATTTGTAATAATTCCACTGTATATTATTATTATTGTATCTTTAGGTTTCAGCAGTAATAATTTAATTGGATTCACTTTTATCTTTATGCCCTCTTCATAAAAAAGTTCTCTAATTCATACATCAGTCAAAACAATCAAATGATATTTGTTGCACACAAACATGGCAAAACAAAGTGAGGCAGAAGCTTAATGCTGTTAAGAAAGCCATTTCCATGGGTTAATTTTGCCAGAATGTTCTGTAAAGTTTGCTATGTATATTCTAACAAGGCAAACAAGTGTTTTTTCTGTAGAAAAAATTCTGATGAAGTTTGGAAACTAAATACGTTTGTTGGGTTGGAGTGGGATGGTGGTGAAGGTCGAAAATTCCTATTTACAAAAGAGGAAGCAGCAGAAAAAAACTTGAATTACTGGCAGCCTTGTAAAAGAGAGGAACAGGAGGCTATGGAAGAAGTCATTGTGCTGAAGTATTTTGACCTCACTGAAACCTGCTTTCAATTTGTCACAGAATAGGAAGATAGGAGTAAAATCATGTTTTCTGAGTGTACCTTATTCCGGAAAATGGTTCAGATAATGAATTGTTGCATAACAGGATCCTGAAATACTTTGAGGATATCCCTATCTGGTTCGCGTGTGTTCCAGGTTCAACAAGCCTTTAATGATGACAGAATTATAAAGTGACTCACAGACTTTGTGACACTCCTGCATTCCTGGTATATGCCTGTGTACCACTGTGTGCATGGGTGTGTTTGCACATTCTGTACTTACTCTCAGATGTTTCTTCTATTACTCTATGTCACAATAAATGTTCAATAAATAACTCTTACAGCATAATATTGCACTAGGGTTCAAGTTCCAGCATTGCCAGGCTGCCACTGTTGCTTTGGTCTGATTCTCTATGCGTATTGCATAGGCCTTCTGACCGTCCACCTCTGTTCACGTGGGGATTACCCTCTAGCCAACACATCTTTGGAATATGGGAGGAAGCCGGAATAACCGTTCTTATCTCGATCATGTCACAAATAGCCATTGCTACTTCTGTGAGGATAAATAAATAAATATATCAACAAACTGCCATAATCTACAGTTTTTCAACACAATATTCAGCTGCTAGCTTAGTGTAAACATTTTCCCATGGATCAAATTCAGACATGTAGTATCTTCCCAGTACTAAATCTGTATTTGCACCTTCATGTAACACTTGTGAATGAATGCCTAACACATCGACTCGGTGTTTAATATGTGCTCTTGATCTGGATAACTAACATATTTAGTCATTTTCTTATGTGAAAGCTGTTTGGTAGGAGGTAAGAGTCGATTTGGATGTTCTTGGAGCTTGAATGCAATACATCCTATGTGTATTAGTATGCAATTCATTTTTGATATACACTGCTCACAAAAATCAATATGAAGCGATTAAAAAGAAGCCTGGGATTTTATTCCATGAACAAGATGAACAGAAAAGCAAATGAAGTCAAAAAGTTGTTTGATGATGCAAATGAGATGCAAACTCGATAAGCGATTGAATAGCAAGTGATATATTCATGGGGTGAACTGAAGCAAGGGTGCCACCTGTGACGGTTCAGTGGGAAGTATGATCACCCAAGACTGCCAAAACACACTGACACTCTTCTTGTGGGATCCTCTCCTTATTCAATTTGAAGAATCCTCTAATTTTTGTGAGCAGTGTAAAATGCTAGGAGCTGAAATGTGTTCACGGTGTCGATAATGCACCCAAACACACTGAGCTGAAATTGAAAAGTGTTTTCTGAGTAACGCGTTAAAAGATTCCTCACGTGAACGGTGATTACAGATTGCTTGTCTAATGTCTCTGGACATTTGCGATGATGATCTCCTACTGCTCAAAGCAGTAGCTAAGTGTTTTGTTTTTTTCCCCCTCCCTCCCTACTCTCTCAAACTAACCCAACACAACTGTAGGTTGCTGATGCTCATATTTTCTTATTTTCAGATTTCTCACGTTTTCTTAATTACTGCCACTGTTGTTAGTATTGTTATACCACTATATAAAACTTTTTAAGCCATCAGAACTAAAAAATCAAATTGTTCTGTTTAGTGATATGCCAATTCAGATTTTCTTTCTGTTTAAGAATTAGAAATGACAGCATGCAGAAACATTTTATTCAACTTGTCTTTCCCTGGAAACAGTATTCATTAAAAAAGATCGATCTGACTTGTACTTACCAGTCCCTTATTCCTGTTGTGCTCCATAGACTCAACTCAAAATCACTGAAATCTTAACATGAACATCAGCCGCAGTCTCATAAACAAACCAGCGAGTGGCTGAGCCATGTTTAAAGTTCTACGCACACATGGACTTTTGGATTAAAGTTAAAAGCACAATGCTTTTTAGCCGTGTTTGTCTCGGTTATATGAGACTCATTGGCTTATCACGCTAAAAAATGTCTGATTCCAGTCACTAGCAGGTCAGTCGATGTATCTCTATTAAGAACAACGACTTGTGTGTGCGCCATTCGAATAGTAATTTTAGTGGAAGTCACCAGGTGCGAGTGAGTTCGGAAAGACATCAGTTGCAAAGACATCTATGAATCAAGTGTGAAGAAATGTTCTGTTTGCAGAGATGAACCCTGTTACCCCATGTGCAGTTCATTCACTATCTTAAGTCTTCCCCTAGCTCAATCTAAAATTAACCATTTTACAGTAGCCAATATTTCTACAGAACGAGCTATCCGTTGTCTGATATATTTAATTTGTATTTTTGTTTGTCATGATTTTGAAACTTAAAGTTGTTTGGCCTTGATGTTGGAGAGGTAGGTTAAGTTCTCTATATACAGATTGTTGTTCATTATGACATTGTGATTTAATACTACAATGTTTTATCTACTTGGTTGCATGCTATGGTTGCAATTACGTAGTTACAATGGTTGATGAATTTTGATAATATTTGGTATTTTATCATTTTAGTTTATTACTCAGAGCAGTTGATACATATTGGGGAGAGATGATTTGTAGGGAAGGTTCACCAGACATGGGATAAGCCTTTAATATAGCCTTGGACTAAATTAAAATATTGAGCGTGAATTACATTTAAAAGCCTCTGTAGTCCAAGTATAAATCTAATCTTGTGTGCTTATCAGTCACTCTAGCCACTTGTTGGCAAAACGTTGCATGTGAAATTCACACGTTCTGCTTGATGGAATTTGCTGTGATCAATAGGTCTGAACTTTTAGAGATTACTCTGCTTTCCAGTATTGACCATCATACTCTCAGTATGCATGTTTCTTCTGAATGTAATTGATTCCTGGAAAAATGTTTACATGGTTCACAGTCAGGAAGCTGGATTACGTGTCAGATGTTTTTTTTCTTTTCTTTTCTTTACTGTTGCTTTTTATTGTTCACGGTTGCCAAGTTGGGTGACAAGCTATCTAGATACTTATGTTGTTAAGTATTTGCCAAAACCATAACTAATGACCAAACTTGTAATGTGTGAAATAACGTTTGGAGTTTAAACTAGTGTTTTTTACTGCTTAAAATAATTAATTGTTTTGGGGGTTTTTTTGGTAATCAGTTAGTTGCAAATTTCTTGCTTTTATTTGATGGTAATATAAAAAAATTATTTTTTCCATTTTTAATGAAGTGCTACATAGGATTAGAAGTGGACAGAAGCTTCAACAGAATGCATTTCTTACTTTCTAATAATTGAATGACATTCTTTTCGTATTCATAGGTCACTGTTTTGTTAGACATGGTACGTGCAAGATAGCATGTTGTTATCAATGGCATGGATAGCATTAGGGACTGCTCAGTGTTTTAAAATAAAAGAATGTTTTGAGACAACAGAGACTTTCTAGAAAGTCTCCTTGTTTAAACCCACAGTATAGAATTTATTACTAAATGGTTTTTAGGTATAAGGGTTTTTTGTTTGGTATTTAGTATATTATTAGTCTTGGTATTACTTTGTATCAGATCGAGAAGAAAATTTGTAGTGTCATTTTACTTTAATGTGTCGAAACTTTGGGTGGGTGTAGCATTGGACAAATGTGGCAAGGCTAGGTAATGCTGTAGGTAGTAGAGATGCATCAATTTATTGGCCAATTCATTTTTTTAAACGTGACTGGTTGATTCTTTTATTTATTTTTTATTAAAAAGAATTATACATTTATGCATACAACACATTTTTTGCTTGAGCTAAAATGTACATTGCTCACAATAATGGGGCAGCATGGTGACTCGGTTGGTAGCACTGCGTGTGCGTGTGCGTGTGCGTGTGTGTGTGTCGCCAAGATGGCCACTGATGCTGATAATGACTTTATAGAAACCTAACATACAAACTCACAAAAATTAGGGAATATTTCAAAAGCAATAATATTTCAAAATGAATAAGAAGCAATAATAAAAGAAGCATTTGATTTTATTAAACAAGAACATCAGAAAAGCTAAACATAAGACAATGCTTTATAATGCAAATGAGATGCAAAAATACCTATAAAAGGCTGAACTTGCTGGAGCATCTGAACATTCCCTGATCTTGAAAGAGCACATCCTGCAATTATTCAGCCCTTGTAATTTCTCTGTAACACGCTCTGCCTGAATGTGAAGCTTGGATAGCCATAGGACGTCCTGAAGCTGGTCATACAAAGACAGCAGTGGCAACAGCACCCAAAGAGTCAGAGTTGTGGGGGCACTTTCTTGCCGCCACTGGGCGATGGATATGCTCCCAGACCTTACGAAACAGGCTGGATTTGTGTTGAATTGCACGCTCTGAGAGCAGTTCCTGTGTCTGCTGAACACAGTAGAAAGTGGACTGCTGTTGTTGTCATGAAATTTGCATCGTCATTTTCATATTCATTTTAAAATGTCTAATTTTGAAATCAGTAATCAGGTGGGTGTGTGACGTTCAGGGTGTAGTCATGCTTTCTGCCCCAGTATTTTAAGGATTGGCTTTGGATTAATATATGCTATACATGTGACTGGCATGACATAATATCTTAATTAATTGCTGTGTCACCCGAGGGCTCTTGGATCTAACACACTGGCCCATCACCATAGTGACCTGGGCTTGAGTCCCTGCAGTGTGGTGAGGTCGGGTTGCATTACCTGTGCCTGTATAATTAACTGTGTTTGCTTGAGCAGAGGCAGGTTGCATTTTGCATTACATCAGCCCACCTTCGACGTGCAGGATGTGTCAAAGCCATTGCGATCTTGTCCTACTAACAGGTGGAGGAAAAGAAAACATTGTCATCATGACAACTGCCACAACTTTGCCTAGGAAATTACCAGTTGCTTAAAAGCCACAGCCAGATTTGTGCTGCTATTATTGAGCCCCTTTGGGTTTCTCAGTGTGTGAAAGATTAAGGGTAACTAGTCCGTATGATAAGCGAATGTTAATGTAACCGTGCTGTCAGAGCACAGGGTGTTTAATTCCTTTGCTTTGCTCCCTCACCCCACATTTTAAGGTGTTTTCTCTATTCGAAATGCATTTCAGTGTACAATCTAGGTCAGGGAGTCACTTCAGACAGAAATTTCACCCCTGTGCATCTCAGAATAGTAATGTGAACGGTCACTTAACCTTTTTCAGGCAATGCATAGCCTCCAGAAAGCCTTTAGCACCTGCTGTGTCCCAGTTTGAACTTCCCAGAGTGCCGATCCGGGCTCAAGTACCATAAGCGTGCAGCTGTATTCATTAGCATGGAAGATGCAAAACCTGCTCCTGGATTTGCATGGTCTGAGAAAGGCATGCAGTCCTCATATAACCTGAGAGTGGATAGTAGATTTTTAACTGTTTTTTTTTTCCCTGTTTTTACTTTATTTGCTTCACAATGGTTAAAAAAAGCATTTAGTGTCAACTGAAGTGGGATAAAAGGTGGATTGTGGAGGACTTGGTCTCAATTTGGCCATTTCTTTCACCAAAGCACTCGTGTGGTAACACTTGCACCTGATTTAGCTGGAAACTGTTTTGTGCTTTTGAATGTTAATGCAGGCTTCACAATTCAGTTCATGATACTGAGTTTTTTATGATTATTTTCTTAAGTATAAACAATGCTAAGCAAAGCACATGCCCATTTCCTTGACTAAAAAAGCCATTAGTCCACTGGAATAAATCGAAATGACTAGATAAGTTCAAATTTGTAAATAATGTTCCATTGTAAGAATGAATTATTCATAACTAGATTTGTCCTCTACAATGCTTGAAATGTGGCAAGTAAAAACAATTTTGTCAATTGTGTCAGACTGTTGGCCATGTGCGGATTGGGCTGCCGGTTAACTTTTTAATTTAAATTCTCCTGATCTGAGTATGTATGACCTTGTGTCTGTTGTTAAATGGCCATTAATTATAAAAGTGACGTTAAATAAACCAAACAAACATTCACTTCTAATTCTTATTTGCCTTTTTTTGTGTCCTGCAGGTGATAAGGATGGCAGCAAGGTGACGACGGTGGGGGCGACCCCTGGCCAGGGTCCCGATCGGCCTCAGGAGGTCAGCTACACGGACACCAAGGTCATCGGCAATGGCTCGTTCGGTGTGGTATACCAGGCCAAACTCTGCGACACTGGAGAAATG
>JAUZSV010203038.1:0-12731 GCA_034780495.1 Parotocinclus cesarpintoi
AATCTGTCCCTAACAGACTAAATACCTCCGAGGGTTACCCACTCGTACCAGTCCATCGGCCCTGTCTGGCCCCCGGACTTTATCACTGACTCTAGGGGACGCGGAAGGCGCACGAGCGCAGATGGTCAAACACGCGACTACAAGCTCCGGGAGCGGGTAGGACCCTAACAAATGTCACATATTTAATTACAAAATCCACATCTCCCAATAAGTATGATACAGATAATAACATTTCGCATATTAAAATAAAACCACAGCAAAAACAGTCAGGAAGCAGGAAACATTGTACTCACAGCCAGCTGAGTCTAGGCATGTAGTGACAGAAGCTTAGTTTAGATAGATGGAGAAGAGAGGTGTTTACCATGGACCTGTGAGAAACACAATACTGCATTACATAATAAAGTGTTGTTTAATTAATAAATATCCCGACAATCTTCAGTTAGCTTACAGTAAATCATTTCAAATATTTTTAATAATTTGTAGATTAAATGAGGAAAGCCACATTTTCAAGTCTTAAAATATTCAGAATCCTTGCAATAAAGCAATTGTTAGATCCATCCAAAACTTTTTTTCCATTAAGTCCCTACATATTTGACAGCCACGGCAAAATTACATGTGAAAGATTTGAACAAAAATTATTACATGACATGTATAAAATAAATAAATAAACGTATCATCCAAAACATTTAAACCACACACAGACTTAATAGTAATTCTCATTATTTCGGCATAGCAACACATGCTAAGCTCAGGCATATCAGACAGTAAGTGAACAGATGGTTCTCATAATTAACATATCAAATATCAGAGAAATGTTTCACTAGACTTTCACTAAAATATTTGTTGCCAGATGACTGAGTTGGAGCATAAACAACAAGGGTGACGGGTAAGGCAAAGAACTGTATTATAATCGTAACGGATTTAGCATGTGTGTCTGTTGAATAGTATACTTTTAATCATGCAGCGCTTAGGACCACACTGTATTACTGATCATGGGATGGACCATGAGTACTGATTGGTTACTGAGTGAAGAAAGTCAGTTAAAAAGTCTATGCATGTGGCAAGTAAAATGTCCAGGAGCATAAGGAGTGGCACCATCACCATGGCAAACATCAGCAACAGAAAGCAGCCATATTGTAGTTGGTGGTAGCTCTGCAGCTAGATTTGTGGTAGAACGATTATTAAGGACACTGTTATAAGAGTTCAGATTTTGCTCATGCAGCACACTAGCCAGCCTCATCACTCCATTTGCATTTGCTTGACTGAAACAATGGTTCCCATTGCAGTACTATACCATGCATTATTACATGCTCTGTGTCATTATTTCACTCTGAATTATAAACAAAACCATATTAAGATACAATAACCAAAATGCAAAGTACAAGAGTCCTGAATATCCTGAAATATGGGTGTAGGTGTCTGAGGTTGACAGGGAGACCAGTATTCTGAGTTTATTGCTATATTCTGGTTTACCCAATTGTTTACATCCTGCCTGACCTATAGGTCTCAACCAACAGCACTCTCAGCTGTGAAGATGGCATTTGTTTTGGAATCAACTACAGGCTCCTGACCCATAAAAGGCCATCATGGAGAGCCTTCATCAATGTAACCGGAAACAGGATGAGCAGTTCAACAGTACTCTGAACAGCTGCCATTTGGCATAGTATCCTAGAAGTAATCCCATTGCTCCAGTGAAGGGCAAAACAGCCCACTGTCTCACTTGGGACATCCAAGCCACCGGTCCATATTATCCAGTCTATCCACAGTTCAGGAATCCAAAAAGTCAAGGACTTTATTGAAGTGTGAGATCTTTCTAGCACTCCAATCCGAGTGCTCAGGAGCTGCTTGGCATGAGGAATCAGTATTAATATTGCCTGCATGCATCTGGTAGTCAGTTGCCAGGTTTAAGACCTGGATTGAGTTCAGAATCAACGTTGACTATAATTGCATATTAATATCGTGTCCTCTGTCTGAAATGGAGACTTTACACGCAAAAGGAATACATGGAAGCACATCCTTTCAATCGTAGTCTGGCATGGTCTTTGATTGATTAACTTATTAATGAACCACTTGTGAAAACAGTATATTGGTATTTTGTATAGTAACCCTGAAGTAACCCTGCAGAAACTTGTCAAGAGATATTTAACAAGGACATAATCAAATATGCGGATAGTAATAGGAGCTACAGTGTAATAGTGGGTTCTCCTTCACTCCTGTTTGTGGCTGTCATTATTTAAAAAAAAACAGTGGTGATACTGCACTACACAATGAGATCAGGTCAAGCACTAAGATGACACTAGCAAGTACAGCCCTCAATCCAACCTGTTATGCCACTGATGAGGTGAGCAGAGCCAGAAGAAGAACCATTCTGTCCATTCTGCTGTGAGGGGCTTTGGCAAAAACAGGCTCTTCTTGCAAAAAAATCTTAATTGTCTTAATCTAAAAACTAGAGACTGAGGGCTTTACAAAACAGGAAATAAATTTTAGAATTGGCCAAATTTGGACTTATGACAGAAATTTGCATGCCATCATTGGATTTGCTGTTTGGATGAAACTTTACCATATCTAGACAGATGATATCGATAGGTGAATTTTGAGGAGACGCTTTTAGGGCTTCTAAAATGGGAAGTTTTTCAAAACAAATGGTGAACTCTGGCAATTCCCTGTGCTTTTGATCTTTCTTGGGCTTGAATGGATACTTCTCAAAATCATGGTTTAAAAGCAAACTTTTAGTCGAATATCAATTATTTTTTTTGGGAAAGTAAAAGTTGTGTCTTTTTATTCATTAATTGAATAATACACTTAACTTTCGCTTGATATATAAAACTATAATTTACACTGATCACTATACCTTGGCAGGGGCTTTCAATAACACCAAACCTTCTTCTTTTCTCACATGATTGACTTTGAAATTGTAACTTGACAACTTGAAATTGTAATTATTCACAATTAGGCTTTATTACCAAAGAGGATACTGTAATGTGGTGCCTGATGTGGCTGTGGCAAAAGCATCATTATCAGTCTGCCATCCACAGTCCAGGAGATCCCTAGTGCCCAATCCCAGGATCCAACCTTTGAAGAGCTGTGGCACGGAGACGAGATACCCATGCCAGGTCAATTCCACTTTAGAAGCATCAAGGGGTCGGCAGTATTCCTTTGGTTTGCAAACCAGTTTTCTCAGATATTTCCTTGATCAATCAGTGGTCATCTAGGTCAGTTAAGAACCATACTATGGATCCTGGCATTTACCAACAATTAGCAGGGATGTCAGAAGCCATGTTTATGTTTGTTGCACCTGGCACAACTACAGCTAACAACCTTTAAAACTCATTGAGGTGAAATCATCTGAGGAAATAGACTGATTTTATGCACTGCAGTGAGGCAGATTGAGATATGTTCCCCGTGAAAGACACATAAACATCTAAAATAAGATTAAATAAGCACAAATAACAGCATTGAATTGTGTTATATAGAACTGTGGAGACAGTGGTGTTTTTTCGTGATTCTATTATTGGGATAAATAGCGTGAACACGTTGTGTCTGTTGTTCTATTAGTTAGGATCTGGGTGCGAGTGGGTGTGTGAAGTAAAACGCGAGAACACTGTTTAGTTTATTGTTATATTGTCTTACGTACAGTTGAGATACTGGGACCACAGTAAACTTGTGTAAGCATTACGTTGTGTTTTTTGTTTTTTCTCAGTTTTTATGGTACTTACAAGCAAGTACATCCACCCCATCCTGTAAAGTATCTATACGCAGATTTCTGCCAAATATTCTGTCTGGTCCAAATTAACAGTACAACTACTGTATAACAAGTCACAGGAATGTCACAAGTGGAAGGTTACAAGTGGAAGTTGTCACAACACACTGTGCAGAATTCCCTGCTGTGTCTAGGGTCGTATATTCAGTTCTTACCATGCCAGACCCTGTTCACCATCAATCAATGGGCACACAAAGCAATGGAAGAAAGTCATCTGGTCCAATTAGTTCAGTTTTCCTTTCCATCACGTTTACATCCTATCCTATACCTGTGGATGTATTATCACCAGAATGCACTTTGGAATGACAACAAAACATTGGAGGGAGTGTGATGTTCTGGCTAATCCCCTGTTGGCAAACTATGGTACTCTGGGCCTTCATGTGGATGTTATTTGTTATGTGTAATAGCTACTTAAGCATCATTACGGACCAGGTGGTTTTTAAGTTCCTAAAGTGAAATAAAAATAAACCATTCCATGGGTTGTAACATTATCTGGCAGCCTACCCAGCCTTTAACCGTTCTGCTTCAAGTTTTGATTTTACACATCTCTAAAGCCCACTTATTTGTTGGGCATATTTTATATGGGCCTATAAAATTTTTGTTTGCAAATAGTAATTTGGATTAAATTATTAACTCTTTACTTCTATGATGTTTAAAAGACTAGAGATACAGGGTGGAAGATCAATGTAACTGTGTTTTGAGGATTTTCTATTACACTCTAACAATTTATAAAAGAGCTGTTGGGGAGTGGAATGAAGCGAAGGAGCCTGAAGGTCTGTAGTCTGCAGCCAGTAAGCAGCATAGCTTAATAAAGCAGGATGGTGAGTACACAGGCACACCACACTATTTTAGGAGTGCCTATATAGAACAGAATGTGCCTGTGCTGCGCATGCCAATTTGCCACCCTAAGCAATTGCCCATATTGCCTATGCCAGAGAGGATTTCTGGCCATGCCCAACATCTGCTTATCGTTATTAGTATGTAGTGGGAGCATTCACTCAAGGACCCCTGTTTTCCATTCAAGAAGCAAATAAAAAGCTTTTCTGTGAGAATGCCTGAAAAATAGACTTCATATTTGAACTGTTAGACAAAACAATCCAATGATAAAAAATATAGGAAATAAATAGCAAAAGTGTCATCTGTGAGCACCCTAAGACACGGCCTGGAAAATGTAATTGTTTTACCTAAGGAAATAAAAAATAAAACAAAATGTAGGCTGCAAATAAAACATTGACAGAAAGAAAATATTTTTTTTAATGGAAATGTGTCTCTGTCTGAAGAATGAAGGTTTATGTAATAAAATATACTCATAAAATCAGAAACTAGGTTCTGAAGTGTTTGTTTGTTTGTTTTAATTATTGTGACTACAGCATTATGCCTATTGAAGTCAGATGGTTTAGACAATTTAGAATGACCTATTAAGTTAATGGATGTCTTGCAATGTGGGACGAACTGAAGTACCCAGAGAAAAATCATATGAACATGGAAAGGGCATGCAAACTTCACATAGAGTCCAATGTCAATACACAACCAGCAATCTTTTTAGCTGTGACAGGACCACACTAACCGATTGCCCCACTTAGTCAGTCGGGTTCTGGAGTGTAACCTAATTTTATTTTAGTAGCAGTAATACTTCAGATACAATGGTGCTTGACTTTAGAACTTTCCATATTTCTGCAAAAAATATGACCTGTTGATCTAACTGTAGATAGGTCCGGCACATTAGCTTGGAGGAATTGTAGACAATTCCCCCATAGAGAACAGCTTCAACTCTGGTATGGTGACATAATTTGCTTGTTCAGATCTTTCCACAACACTTTACAGTCAGAGATTTGACTTGATTATACCAAAACATTACTCATTTTTTTCCTGTGTGCTTAAGGTAGCTGTATTGCTGTGTCACCCACATTATCTTGGAAGATGTTCTGACAATTTTTTAAATTTAGAATTCATTGCTACATCAATGATGACAAGCCATACTGGCCCAAACCATAACATTTATTACAGATGGGATAAGGGCTCTATGCTGGCATGCAATGCTTTCCTTTCCTTAGTCATAACGGCATTCATTTAAACCCAGATTCCCAAAAAACCTTCTGGATTGTCCATGTGATCTTTAGCAAACAGTTCTTTTCTTTGCTTTCTTCTCACAACTTTGTAATAATATTGTTCACTGATTTCATAAGTAACAATGAATTTTATTCATTTGTTCATAATCTGTCTGATTGTGAATTGGTGGAGTCCAATCTCTTTGGTGATGATTTTGTAAGCCTTTTCAGCCTGTTGAACAACAATTAAGGTTTTCCAAAATCTCATTTGTACAAGCTATACTTCCACAAATTTAATTGTACTATACCATGCATTATTACATGCTCTGTGTCATTATTTCACTCTGAATTTTAAACAAAACCATATTAAGATACAATAACCGAAATGCAAAGTACAAGAGTCTGAATATCCTGAAATATGGGTTTGGTGTCTGAAGTTGATAGGGAGACCAGTATTTTTCTAACAGAGTTTTCTAACCAGAAACAGGATGAGCAGGTCAACAGGACTCTGAACAGCTGCCATTTGGCATAGTATCCTATGTAATCCCACTGCTCAAGTGAAGGGCAAAACAGAAAGCTTTCAGCCCACTGTCTCACTCGTGGCATCCAAGCCACCGATCCATATTGTTATTGTTAAACAACAACCAAAGTTTTCCGAAATCTCTTTTGTACAAGCTATACTTCCACAAATGTAATTCAGCTACAAGTTAATTAAATGAATGCTTTAACTGAGAATACTCACAGAAATATTAATGACTTGAGGCCGATGAAAGTATCATCTGTGATGCTCCTCAGAGGGTTGTGATCCAGAACTCTAAAAAAGTAAATCTTTGAGACATGAGCGTTTGTTACATTACTACTTTTTGTATTTAGTATAATAGTGTAAACTGTCTCTATTTGTGATTTGATTCTATGTGATTCATATCTATCAATAAAATGTAATCGGTTGTGAATTTTAGAATAATAAACAGACAGTCTAAGTTTAATATTACAGCTGATGTACACTGCCTGGTCAAAAAAAGGGTCACCACCTGGATTTAACTAAGCAAATAGGCAACAGCCTCTCATTTGATAATTACTACATTTGTGATTATGTGTTAACTGGCAACAAGTTATTAAACTAATGCAGTAAGTAGTTGTTAAACAATGAAAAACATATCCTGTGATCATGGAAAAGATGTTGATCTGGTTGAAAGGGTTAAATTATTGGCATGCATCAATCAGTAAAAACATCTAAGGAGATAATTTAATAGTTAATAGTGAAAGTAATAGCATTTCCATACACACAGTGCAAAGGGACCTTAAGGGATTAGGACTACACAGCTGAGTAGTCTGTGGGGCAGTGCTATGATCTGGAGTTGCTTCAGTTGGTGAAGTCTAGGTTTAGCAATGTTTTGTACCCAAATAATGAGGTTAACAAACTGACTGAATATACTGAATGATCAGGTTATTCCATGAATCAATGGATTTCTTCTTTCCTGATGGCACAGAAATGCATGTGCCATGCTTTGATAAATAGACCATTTGGGCACCACAGCACCCTCAACCTGTGAAGCAGCCCTTTTCAGAACAATTGGTTTTTAACACCTGTCTCTTTAAATAGTAATGAACTACTTCTCACCACTCAAGTTTCATGTGAGGACATGACAGCAACTATTTTAAGGTTGACTTCTAATTCTGGGACCTTGAATCACAAAATCTCATCCTGGGATTGAGCTATAGACAGTTAAATTCATGAACACCAAGCAATGTGCAAATGACAGATTAAGTAAAAATATAAATATTGTACTGGTTAAATATATGTGTAGCATCTACAATCCCATTAACAACTAATTACAAGCCTATTAACAACTAATCTTATTAACAATCATAATAGATTATGTTACTGATGTCTTAAAGCACTTTTGTAAGTTGCTCTGGATAAGGGCGTCTGCTAAATACTGTAAATATAAATGTAAACTAACGCTGTGTATGATATAAAAGCCATTTGACTTCAGGAGTCCATCTCTCTAAGTTCTCTGAAACCAGAAGTAATTAACAACAATATGATTATAATTTTTTTTACTATTATCACAGCTTATGCATCAATGTATTATTTAATAATTCAGTAACTTATCAATTGTTAGATCCCCTCATAAATATGCTCTGTATATACTGCTCACCAAAAAATGTTTTCAAAATAAAATATCCCCTAATGTGATATGGTCTCCTTTATACTTACAGCCATTGTAATTTGTGGAGATCCCTGAATACCCTGGGTCCTAAGGAGGTGATGTAGTTTTGACTGAGGAACCTATGTAAAGTAAAATACCATGTACAAAACAATCAACACACCTTTACACAGGACAGACACAGGTTTGTGTAAATATGTCTCCAGTAAGTGTGCATTGTGTATATTTATTCGTTTATTCACTTTCTTATACACTTAAACTTGATCACAGTTGTAAAAAGGCTGATGCCTAGCAGGCAGCACAGGGCACAAGGTAGGAACCACACTAGACAGGGCAACAAATTGTAAGGGACATTCACTTACTCACTTACACACACACACACACACACACACATTCGGAAACACCAATTCAACTAACACACATGAGTAAGTCCACATGGAAATGACAGACATGAAAACTCAGGCGGAATTCGAAGTCGGGATCGAACCGAGGAAACTGAAGCTGTTAGGCAATAACGTTAACCACTGCACCTCCATGCCACCCCCACACAGTGATTAAATATATTTATTTAGAGACGATCCTGTGTTAACTGCTTTTTAATCGGATGGCCTAGAAAGGTGCTGAAAATGTTCATAGTAAGAGGTGGGCTACTGCCATTAATTGAATCCCTTCAACAGTTTATTAACATGAAAGCTGCACATAATACACAGCTTTAATTGGAACTATACCTTAAAAAGTGACAGTTACAATTTAATTTGCAGCTTTCATGTTCACAAAACTGTGAAAGAATAACATTGAATCCATTTTGCAGGTGTTCTCAATGTAATTAAATTCCAGTTGTTAGACTAGTCTGAGTCTCTGTCCAAGGCAGGAGGCTTGACTCTGAGATGAAGTGATGCACAGTGGTGTGAAGGAGTCACTGAATCACTCATTTCTTTTGGGTTGGTCCTGTTCAGTTTTAATATGAAAACCTCTGACCTGACCAGTCCTTGAGATATATAGCCCAAGCAAGAACAAAAGATATATTATATGTTATAGGAGAAATACTGCAAACTAAGATAAACAAAACTGCTCTAAACAGCTTGTATTAAAGAAAAAAGGCAAAGTCTGTGAAAAGCCTTAATGAAATGTAATAACAAAATGTTATATCAATAATACCGACAAGGCATTGGGATAAAACAGTCAGTCATGCTCTCTACTACCTCAATGTCAGTTTCAAAAGTAAATATTAGATAAGACTTACAATTTTCTCAGCTTGAATAAACCAGTGAAGGCATGGCTGGACACTGTCTGAATGCTGTTGTTCTGCAGAAACCTGTAAAAGAGAGACATACACAAAACAAATCTTTAGGGAATAATTACATTTTTAACAAAAAAAAACATTAGCTTTTACACGGTCAGTAAGCACAACATAAATGGAACAAATGGTCCTGGCATAAGAAAGCATTACTCACGATTTGATGTTTGCATAAATATTAGACAGCCCTTCAGTAACAGCAGCCATGCAAGCCATTTAATACAATGTAATGAATTACTCATTATCATCAGTTAATAACTACCCCACTGAGTCATAATGATGGACATTTGTTTACAACCACCTGCACTGTGGTAAATACAATAAAAAAAAGTTCGTTGACAGTGAATAATTTGAGAGTGATGTTGCGTGTATGCCAATAACAAGAGATCTGTATAGTAACAATTTTGCTTTAGGGCCAGTTGTATGACCTTCGCCTTCTTGACCATTTGTCTGTCACTGCATCATTACTTAATGACCAAAAGCGTGAAGAAAAGATCAGTAGTTATTTTTAAGTGTGGACTTTACATCTGAGTCAGTTGCTAAGTTTACTGAGTCAGGAAAGTTGATTGAAAACCAGAAACAGTACAAAGCGGATTCCAAAAAAGTTGGGACACTAAACAAATTGTGAATAAAAACCGAATGCAATTATGTGGAGATGGCAAATGTCAATATCTTATTCGTAATAGACCATAGATGACAGATCAAAAGTTTAATCTGAGTAAATGAAACATTTTAAAGGAAAAATATGTTGTTTCACAATTTCACAGTGTCAACAAATCCCCCAAAAAGTTGGGACAAGTAGCAATAAGTGGCTGGAAAAAGGAAATTGAGCATATAACAGCTGAAAGACCAATTACCAATAATTAGGTCAATTGACGACATGATTGGGTATAAAAAGAGCTTCTCAGAGTGTCAGTGTCTCTCAGAAGCCAAGATGATAAGTGGATCATCAATTCCACCATTGTTGTGCAGAAAGATAGTGCAGCAATACCAGAATGGTGTTACCCAGCGTAAAATAGCAAGTTATCATCATCAACCGTGCATAACCTCATCAAAAGATTCTGAAAAACTTCTGAAATCTGAAAGATTCTGAGAAACTGGTCTCATCTTTTCCCAGACGTCTGTTGAGTGTTGTAAGAAGAAGGGGGGATGCCATACAGTGGTAAAAATGGCCTTGTCCCAACTTTTTTGGGATTTGTTGATGCCATGAAATTTGGAAACAACCTTCCCTTAAAATGATACATTCTCTCAGTTTAAACTTTTGATCTGTGATTTGTGTTCTATTCTGCATAAAATATTAGATGTTTGCAGCTCCACTTCATTGAATTCAGTTTTTATTCACAATTTGTTTAGTGTCCCATCTTTTTTGGAATCCAGTTTGTACAAAGGGCACTTACACAGCTCCATACCATGACATACCATGACTTTTGGACTTGTTGCTGATAACAGTCTGAATGGTCCTTTTTGTCTTTGGTCTGAAGAACACTGCATTCATATTACCCAAAAAAAACATACTGCTTCATTTGACTACAAGACACGTTTCCACTGTGTGATGGTCAATCTTTGAGCCCAGAGAAGTCAATGCTGCTACTTGAAATTGTTAACATTAGGCTTCTTTTTTTGCACAGTAAAAGTTTAAATGACATCTGTGAACGTTATTTTGTATTGAAGAGCTTTATTAAAGTTTGCTTTCACTTGTCATTGCCCAAGTGGTTACACATACAGGGTCTGATGACGCCTCTGGCTGAGATACTGCAGTGTTCCCTATATACTATTTTATTTAATACACTATTTCTTTTTTAATGTCTCTTCACCATCAAAGCCTATTCAATGACAGACACAAGATTACTACAACACTGAAGGTTATAGCGAAACTAGTTAGCATAATCACTTAAACTAATGCATGTCTTTGGACCACGGTACGGATCAGAGTACCTAGAGTAAACAAACACGACACAGGTAGGACATGCAGACTCCAGGCAGAGATGACCCAAGTCACTTAACCCTGGGATCAAATCCAGAACCTTCTTCCTGTGAGGTAACAGTGCTACCCAAGGAGCCACTGTGCTGCCTTAGAGGGTGAAAAAGGGTACAGGGTTTTTCACCCCTTATTTCTTATGTGCTATAATGCAAAGATGGAAATATACAAAGATACTGCTTACTCTGTTTTTCCTCAGTAGTGCAGGAGCATAGCATTCGGCCACAAATAGAACCCATTTCTCAAACAGATACCAATTCAGATCTATTGTATGTCCAAAGCACAGTTCTCACACTCATCCTGAACATGTACTGTAATTCACCTGAGTGGTAAGACTTGCTCATCATCATCTCAGTGTTTAAAGAATGCAGCGCCAACCAGACACTCAGCATTCTGTCTGATTGTAATAAAACTTTGCTGTTGTGCCATTACAACTGCTATGTATTACAGCAGATAATGTATCTGACCAGGTAATATATGGGTTGAGAAGGATAAGAACTTAAATAATGTATTTTATTAATGCATACTTATAGTTAACTGTTACAAAGTCACTTCCAATGTGTTGTGATGAAACACGCTCAATCATGATCCAAATTCTCTATCTGGCAGTCTGATGGAAGATATGGGTTTGGCAAATGTGAGGAAAACAGTACCTGCCTGACAGCATTGTGCCACCTGCAAAGTTTGGTGGAGGAGGGATAATGTTATGGGCATTTTTTCAGGGGATGGCCTACACCCCTAAGGAAACCATAATGCTTCATCATACCAATATCAGAAGAGTGGAAGCCGTTATAGATGCAAAGGAGGTGCCAACTCCATATGAATATTAAGGAATTTAAAATGGAATGTCATAAAAGCTCCTGTAGGTGTAATGTAACAGCTAATTATCACATCCATGCATTACAGGCTTGCAACACATTTCAAATTGAAAGTTGGTACAGGGGATATTTAGAGCTAGTAGTGATTAAAAAACAATGATGGGATTTCAAACAGGTAATTGTAATCAGGAGTTATTTGTTTGAGCAAGTCTTTGATGAGCAAAAATCTTTCAAAAATGTGAGAAAATTATTTAAATGTTTAAAAACAATATATCTCATAAAAGATTTAAAAGGATTTGCATATTTCTCCCTGTATACTGCATAATATCATTAGCAGATTTAAAAATCTAGAATAAATTTAGTGCATAAAGACCAAGGGTACAAACCTAAGCTAAATACCCGTAATCATCAATCCATGCATCAAGAGAATGACAATTAACAATATTTGAAATAACCACATGGGTAAGAGGTTACTTCACTGCAATACAGAGTTACATTTACAAACGCCACTTCAAACTTTATTGTGCAATAAACAAAGCCTCATGGTAACCATGCCCAGCATCGGCATCAAATTCTCTGGGCTCGGAGGCATCTAGGATGGACCATCACACAGAAACAGTGTTGTGTGCAGATTAATCAGCATTCCATTTTTTTTTTGG
>JAUZSV010203147.1:0-12730 GCA_034780495.1 Parotocinclus cesarpintoi
TATACAGAACATTTTATTCAACCTTTTACTGGTGGCTCAATCACCACAAAAATGTAACATTTGAACACATGCATATTGAAATGTTTCAAGTTTTAGCAGCCAAACTGCCTGACGTTTACCCTGCTAAAATGATTTCACACTAACTTTAGTTTCATATTACTGTTTTATGGACAGTATCCTGATTGTGAATTATGAGAATGTTTTTCCACACCCTGAATGATATATTGCTTCTGTTTGTCTTGGTTTCTTGGTATTGAATGACTGTATAAGCACAACACCTAATTCCAGAGTTCAGTAGAGTGATTATCTATTATTTATTTCTTGATTTATCCTCACACCAGCATCAATGACTATATTAATGACAGGAACAGGGTTACAACTGTACTCCACAAATACACGTACAATGGGACAATTTAGAGAATTTGGGAGAAAAACAGGCACTGGAGAAGGGATAAAGAAAGGACATGCAGAGATGCAGATGGTGTCGTACCACCTGACCCACAATGATACTGCTTTGATGTAATCATCATTTGTTTGCCACATTCTGAATTCTGGAAGGAAGAAGTCTTTGTTGAGCAACAAACAGCTTTTTGTGTTTGATGATACAAAGTGTTGCAGCTGCTTACATGGCAAGTTTCTTAAACATTTACAATAAAAAAAAAAAAAAGAAAATAGTACTAGAAATGTAACTATTCTTACCTTAAATGAATAAGAAAGCTGCTGAGTCATTTTAATAAAATTTTATCATCAAATACAAATTCACGAGTACGTCAACTGACATTAAGACACTTAAGACAAGATATATCTTGATACCTTTTTCTTTTGACTGGCGATTAAGCTTGTTATATGGAACTGTTTGAGTTAAGTGGAATCTGAGAAATAAGTAGTTTTACAGTAACAGCATCTAGTCCATCTGTTTCTCTACATACTTTGCAAGTCCCCTTTACTCTGTTCTGTACAATGGTCAGGGTCTCCACAGGGTCAGGAACTATTTGGGTGGTGCATTATTCTCAACACTTAACAGACTGTGGTCACACTGATGTGGAGGTGGTGTGTTAGTGTTGAACTGGTTTCATTGGATCAGACACAGCAGTGCCGCTGAAGTTTCAAGTAGAGTATAAATGTAAAAAATATTTAAAATGCCTAAGACATTTTCACAGTACTGTATATCTCACTGGCAGTATTTTAGACTGGTTATTCTGAATTTCCTGTAATTAACATGTAATTGTATGAGAACATGCCCAGTTTCCTCCCACAATCCAGAGACATGGTCCTTGTAAACTGACCCAGTGTAAATAGGCATGTAATGTTGATCTAGCCTGACTAGGGATGATCTCTACCAGGGTACTCCTGCCTAAGACATGCTAAAAAACTGGGTCACCCATGACCAACCCAGGCCATGGGACCAGTCCTTGAGTGAGAATACTGATGTAACTTTGCTCTTTTTGTGAGTAAACATTGATGCTGGTGCAGCATTAAATAAACCTAAATTAAATAAATCATAGAACTTGAAGACCAGAGGCTACAAGGGCTGAGCATATGCTTTACTGACAGCCACTAAAGAAAATACAATAGTTATTAAACATCTCTTGATTTGAACCCACGGACTTGGACCTTTAATATTGGAGATCCCTGCCAAAACATTCCTGAAGGGGTTAAACTTTTGGAATGGTGCACTTGTATCTTCCGCGTTACAATTTCTTTTAACCTTTTTTTTTTTTTTTTTTTGCTCTGTCACTAAAACCACACTGATTAAGATATATGAGTGGATAGACATGGAGCTTCTGGCACGAGTTAATTATTTGTCCATTGGCGCGGATGAGTCCGTGTGCAATTAGAGGTTAATTGCGTGAAAGTAAGAGCGCGTTAGCAGGGGCTCGCTCATAATGAACTCGTCTCCTCTTATTGTTGTTTTCCTCCCCTTTAAACGTTGTGGATATTTAGAAAGTGGAGTCCATGCGTGTTTGAAGGCCTGCTTCAATATATCACATTGAGTTTCCAGATGATTTATGCATAAACGTTACATTTAACTGGTAGAGGGTTTTAAGTCTAGGTTGCAGTCCGTATCTATTAAAATAATTTCGTATTAATTGAGCTATTCACATGCACTTTAAAAAATCCATTATACACCCAAATAAAGCTGCTATGTGTAAAAATTAATGGTGGAATGTTGATTCATTAATCCATCCATTCAGTCATTTTCTGACCATATGATGACAATATTTTTCTATTGTCTATAGATTTTAATGCAGTTTTTGCATTTATTTTAAGCATATTATCTTTAATATTAAAACATGTGTTTAACCGTTTTATAGATGTATGCGCATAGGTTTAAATATCATTCTGAGTCCGTGTTAATTTTACTGTTCCTTTTTTGTGTGTGTGTGTTTTTTTTGTTTTTTGTTTTTTTTACCAATAATTGCACTCGTTCTTTTAAGACTTTTCTGATTCTGTCGTTAGGCTATGTAAACTGGATGGCATGCTTTATTTGGAAGGGTTTACTTCTACAATAGCACAGTTTTAACATAGATCATATTAAACTATATTGCTTTCATGCAGTGATGCTTAATGTTCAGGAGCTGGCCGCTTTCCCAGGTTTCTCTGACGGTACTTCCTCAGCCTGCACGCACTTTCCATGTGAGTCTCTTCACCGTATGATAATACACGCGGGCGTCGCCAGGGGGCGTGTGTGAAAGCATTTCCTTTTCATTGGGCCGATGGAATTCTGGGTGGGCGTGGTTAGCGCAGCCGGCTGTATAAATAAACTCACGGGCCGGTCGCTCTGTACTTCAGTGAGCTTGTGAGACGTGGGTGGGATTGAGAATACACCAGGGCCTGAAAGAAGGAAAAGCTGTGTGCGGTGTACTGTAGCATGTAGGAAAAGCACCACAAAGTTATAGAAACGGAAGAGAAGGCACGCAGAGAGCACGGAATGTCTCCTGACAGGCTGTAGTATTGTTTGTTTGTTGCCCCATCGCTGGAGCTTATGTGTTTATATTTTCTGACGTGACTCGCTGTTTCTCGGTGATTCTCTGAAGCATTTCGCTTAAAAGGACTGGAGGTCTGGTTTCAGATTGAACACCTTGTGACTGGTCCGTAGCTACGTGGAAACTTTCTTGCTCTAGGGGAACCTGGACTATATTTCACTCTGCTTACCTGTATAGGTTTGTGCCCGGACTAAAAGAGCACGCTGAAGAAGGATAAGGTGCTCAACGGGTCAAAGTATCAGAGATCTGCTTTATATGGTCCTTTCTCCATCAAGGGCATTTTAACTGAAGGAGCAGAAGCTGAACAGGAGGCGAGTACAAGACAGGTTGGTGTGTCTCAAGTGTCGAGTTTCGGCCCTGCCTGGAGAAGTTGTCAACAAGAGGAGCGTAGAAGCGACCTGGCAGGTTGACAAGTGCACTTACAGGCGTGCTTTACGTCTGTCCTGACAGCTATATATAGCTTTGTTATAAGCACTTAAATCAGATCTCACACGCTAGTGCGTAGGCGCTAAACGCTTCATCATACCTTGCACCACCTTCAGGCCTCTCTCACGGACTCCCGGTAAAGAAAACCCCCGAGCGCCGAGGCTGCACGCTTTCTCGCATGGACTGACATGGCCACGGACCTCGCCATGAGCGCCTACCTGCCCAACAGCCCTCTGGCTATAGAGTATGTGAACGACTTCGACCTCATGAAGTTTGAGGTGAAGAAAGAGCCGCCCGAGGCCGAACGCTATTGCCACCGCTTGCCACCTGGCTCCCTTTCCTCCACTCCAATCAGCACACCTTGCTCCTCAGTGCCTTCCTCGCCTAGTTTTTGTGCGCCGAGTCCAGGCGCACAACCCGGCCAGAACATGAGCGTAAGTAACAACACCAACTCCAACAGCAACAACGGTGGGACAAACAGCAGCGCTCAGTCCACCTAGGGTAAAGCCCCATTGGAGGACTTTTACTGGATCCCTAACTACCAGCACCACATCAGCCCCGAGGCGTTGAACCTGACCCCGGAGGACGCCGTGGAGGCGCTCATCGGTAACGCTCACCATCATCATCATCATCACCACCACCAACCGTACGACAACTTCCGCGGTCAGCAGTACGTCGGCGAGGACCTGACGACCTCCACGAGTAGTTACCACCATGCCGCGCACTCCCACCACGCCCATCACCACCATCACGGTCACCACCCGCACGCTCGTCTGGAGGACCGCTTCTCGGACGACCAGCTCGTCAGCATGACGGTGCGCGAACTGAACCGGCAGCTGCGCGGCTTCAGCAAGGAGGAGGTGATCCGCCTAAAGCAAAAGCGACGCACGCTGAAGAACCGCGGCTACGCGCAGTCATGCCGTTACAAGCGCGTGCAGCAGCGGCACATGCTTGAGACAGAGAAGTGCACGCTGCAAAATCAGGTGGAACAGCTCAAACAGGACCTGGCGCGACTGGCTAAAGAGAGGGACATGTACAAAGAAAAGTACGAGAAGCTCGCAGGTCGGACCTTCAGCGGCGCCAACGGCAACACCAACCGAGATCCGTCCGGCGGCAACCACGGCAAAACGTCTGCGGATTTCTTCATGTGAGAAGACACGTGTGTTTAACGTTCATTTATGCCACCCAAAGTGGTCGCTCTTAAAATTTTTGTTCTTAACTGTGAACTTAAAAAAAATTAATTCAAGCTTGAGTTCACTCTTAAAAATAACGGTGCCTACAAAGTTCTATAATGCCATAGAAGAACCAATGTTGGCTTCTTTAGGAACCTTTATGAGACGGTGAATCATTTCCAGCCACAAAATCTTTCTCAAGTAAAGATTTATGTTGGGAAATGAGCACTTAGCTTAGCTTTGGCACACGGTAAATGTTTAGATTGAAAGCAGAAGGTCCTTAAGGAATCCATAATGTTTATTCTATTGCTCTGAGTAACATTTATTTTTAAGAGTGGTCCTGCACAATAACACCCTGTGTTGAAAAAGACCAGGGATTTTACTGAATGAAGAGTGTCCATCCATGGGACTTGCACCATTGCATAGAATGGGATAGGATCCATAGTAAAGCTTTGTGCACACGTTATTGTCTGCGCATATTGGTGCACAGTGTGTGTTTTGTGCCCGTGCATTAGACCATTAACTCTAAGTCTTAAGGGTAGTCTCACAAGTCTTATGGCGTTTAGAGACCGGACTTCACCTCTGACCTAAACTGGGCACCAGGCTTCCTCCAGACTTAACCCGTGCTCTAGACTTTAATGACTTAATTTTAAGTCTTACAAAGTAAGAAATGCAACGACGTTCAGACTGCATCTCAGACATTTTGTTTGCTTTCGTCTTAAGGAAGCGACCACAGGAGTCTTAAAGGCGGGAGTCGAATTGAACTGAAATGCTATTTATTTCATCCGTTTGTTTTTGTTTTCGGACTAAACGCAACGCAATGAAAATGGAAAAGCAATACATCGTCGGTCCTATTTGTAATCTCTGTAACTTCATAGCAGTTGAAGAACTTGAGAAGGAAGCAATTCAGCCTGCATCCACCCTCCAACCCTGCATGCGGGACATGTACGGTCTCTTCAAATCTCCAAGTCCTTTTTCGTATCTTTCCCCACACACTTTGGATGAAAAAGCATGGCCCACAATCACTCCTTCTCCTCCCCAGACTGTCTCGAATGGTGTCGTAAAAGATGAATAAATATGCAATTATGAATTGGATCAAAATCCGAGAAACTGCAAGTCTTACAAAATGGGTCCGACATTAATTTAATTCGTTCTTTTTCAATTATCATAATCATAAGACCTAGCCTAAACGAACTGAGCCAGATTTTACTTATTTATTCTCACACCATGTAAATATGTAGAAATAAGTTAGTGTGTGCATTAGCATTACTTTTTCTCCCCACAACTCCTGTTTTGCTTGTTTCTTTAAAACGTCTTAATTGCAATGTTTGTATGTATCGGCATGCAATCAGCGATATTCTCTCTCAATCGAATATCTACAATGTATAGCTATATATCTAGAGAAGCTTACTGCACTGAAACAGAAAGGTTTGGGAATTATTTATTTGTTTATGATCGAAGGTGACTTAATCTACTTGATCTCAAACCTATAAATCGCTGCTGTGTCCTGTATGTGCACCAAAGGACTCACTTATCCTATTCATAGCAGTGCTTAAAATTAATACCAAACGAATAGAAAGATCATTTGTATAAAAATCCTCTCCAACATGCTTTGCATAACTGAGACAAACAAATTCAGGGTTTGATATGATCTGGAATAAATATCAGCTTTAAATGCTACACTGCATTATATTATTAACCCAAAATAGCACTAATATCAGTCCCTATAGGCCGAATCATTATAGAGTTTTGATGACTTTATTATGTCATTAATTATAAAGTTTATCAGGCATTCACGACTTAATAGGAATCTGTGCTACGTATACAAGCCCCTGTATTCAAAAATACGACCAAGCATTCACTCAGTAAACCTGTATGCAAAATCCAATAAGAGCTATAAATCGAATAGGTCAGATGTTTTATTTAGGAAGGTCACATCTTATTTATTTGGTATTATATTTGGGAAGGTTACCCGAAATTCTCTCTCTAAGCCGACTTGAGTTAGAACGCAGTATAAGCTCCCTTTCTCTATGTACATTAGTTTAATAAGAGGAATATGGAGGTTTGAGATGACCCAGGCTCTGTGTACAAAATGTATATACATGATTTCTATATATTTATTCTAGAAACATTTAACGTCCTCTGCGTGTCAACGTCCAAATCGAAATGTTTCTGAATGGAATGTGGTTCAGAATCTTGTTTTCATAAAGTTTAATAAAAAGTTGTGTCAAACGATTTTTCGCTCTGACTATTAATGCTTTCAATTGGACTCAGATGTATTAAATTAAAACGCAAAACACTGGGCAAACGAATGGAACAGAAATGGATCATTATTAACTATTTTTAAAAAATGTTATCAACATCAGTAAAAAGCTTTAAAACACCTCTGCTAAAAGGGCTTGGAAATATATCCACCTTTTGATATAAACGCTTACATAAATGCATTCACATTCCTAAATTTTGTTATCCTAATTAACTCATTTTTATATTGGTATGCTTTAGAAAATAAGCCAAAGTGTTTGAATTACTTACTAAATTTAATAGTGTTAAAAATAAATAATAAAATATTAGCATATTTAGATCCTTTTTTTTTTTTTTTTTGCTCTCATCAGTCTATTCGGATAAACAAAAACCTAGGTTTAAATTCTTCTTCATCAGTGCAAAAGTTTTAAACACCTTGTGTAGGAAATTTAAAGAATTAAAAGTCGGGCAAACGTCATCTCTCTAAATGAAGAACATAAATCTCTGTTAGGTGGACCGTTATGTGGAGAAGACCGGGCTTGGTCTCAAACTGCGTACCAAATAACTTAAAAGTGCGCACTACACCTGTGCTAACCCGTAGTGCTGTTTTATTTGTCACACTTTATGTACTACCGCTCTGCTGTGTGCTGAGTGAGTCTGAAAACACACATTGTTCCGAAATTATCTGATTACATTTGTACACTTATTTAGCTATTACAGATAGCTTTAAATGGTCTGGCAGTATGTGTAATATGTGCGGGCCACGTAATTAAAAGTCGTAATTAAGTACAATTTATTTAAGCTAAAAAAGATAGTAAATTGGAGGGTGCTTGCAATTCACATACCATAATAACGTAATAAGCCTCTACACACGTTCTCCTTTATTAGTGATATTTTAAAAAGTAGCCCTATTTATTGTCTTATTAACGTCCCTAAATGAAGTCTGACTACAGACCACAGATAAGCAGTGTAATGGAATGCATACAGTTTTTACTGTTTATAAGAGTGTAATAAAAATTACTTTAGTAAGGGAAAATCGGGATTGTCTGACTTTTGGTGTGCAATTTAAATGCTTTCATAATTTTACTGTAATTACCATAATATAGTGTATCCCCTAATGCAATTATTATATATTAAATGTAGTCTTTTTGTAACAAAAATGAAGCCTCACATCATATTCTTTTTTTTGTTTCTCCTTTTTATACTCTCCATGAACTCAGTTCAGTGAACCTTTTATTTACTAAATGTTACCAAAAAAAAGTCTAAAGCATACAAATGGCACTGCATCATTTTAATAGAGTAGAACAGGCTTAGTTGTATAACCTGATGTTTATTTTGGAGAGCCACCACAAACATGACATTTTAAATGACTTAACTTACATTCCCAGGTTGCATCATGCAAATATTTGGGCATCACTGATAAATATGAATTCATGCTGGGAACACACTTATATATGGCAGATTTCTGCTCACTCTAGTGCATATCATTTAAAATTAAATTTACTCGTTAGTATTGCATAATGTTTGCTCACTGCAGAACTTGTTTTTAAAACATGTACCGTTTAAATAAGACAGCACAGCAAAGAATTCTGTAATGCTGTTCGAGTGACATTTGTCCTGAATTTGTGGATCCAAATGTAGGCATTTTAGTGGCATCCATTCTGTCCATCTGGATAAATTTTATCTTTTAATTATATTTAAATTTCATTTACTAAGTCTGTTTAATTCCACTTAAATGCCAAGATATATTGTTGTCCGTCACTGCTTGAGTTATTCACTGCCTCGCTCTTTTGACCAACGGGCAGATTTAGTAGATCTAGACACGTGCAGGAAGGTTTGAGTTGATAGATAGAGAAGCACAGAGAATGTGAATGAGAAGGAATGAGAATGCTCGCTTAAAATGGCTCAGTTGATTCATCCAGTATTTACTTTTACGTGGATGAATGTGTGCCCTTAATTAGTGTCTCACTGACAGTTTTACTACTCTCTAGACTATAACAATCAAAACGTACACTGTCATGGGCACATGTTCGTCATAAAGGAATGGACCTGTTCAGCAGCAATATTCCTTTAATCTATGGTGTTTAAACAATGTTTAACAAGGCATTAAGAAAATATGCTCCCACATCATCAAGCGATTTGGATTTCAGAAAATTCTGATCCTACCATCCAAATCTCACTACAGAAGCCGAGACTCATCAGGCAATGCAATATTTTTCCAATATTATATTGAACAGCTATATACACATTCTATATGACATATTCTATATATATACAACTCAGAGGTAAGAGCCAGGTGCTGGAGTTAGTATTACCTGAAGACCTGGGTCAGACTTTGAACTCCCAGCTGAGGTTCCAGTCTGTATAAGCCTGTAAAACTTCCGGGTGAGCTGGGGTTAAAAACTCTGTAGCACATGAAACACAAAATCTGTAAATATGCATTGAAAAATGAATATATAAAAAAGTGGAAATTTTAATTTATTACCACTAAGCTATATATCTGCACATTAATAATAATTATAATTAATAATAATGTTTTATTGACATTACATTATTTTAGCTTATTACAAACACACATTTACATTATTATTATTATTATTATTATTATTATTATTATTATTGCAGAATTGCCCACATATATTCTATACCATAGATCATACTAAAACCGTTTATATGTATACATTTTTTAATTTTTAAAAGCCTATAGTGCACAACAATTTTGCATATATGTAATGTATAATAATTGTACTCTATAATATTTCTTTAAATAATGGCATGAAGTTAGTACCAAAAAATTCCTAAAAAAAAAAATGCAGCAATTAAAAAGATAATTTAGTTTGCATTGCTTTTACTTTGAAATGTTAAGACTAATCAAAATCTCATTTGTTACATCCCTTTATAATCCCGAAGCCTAATCCTTATTATCCAGTAAAACACTGTATAAAATCTATAGTGATAAGTGTGAGTAGTGGAAATGTGTGAGCGCATGTACATTTATTACAATTCAGACAGTTAAAATAGATTGTTGTATATCTTTTGAAACAGATGTTGCTTGTATTTCTTTGTTGGGAATTGCAGTGCTGTACATTTAAGCTGAGGTTTGCAATTTACAGGTTTTTCCTTTTGGAATGGGCTTTCTGTGAAGGTCTTGACACGATGTCTTGGACGTCTGCAGTCTGAAAGTCTGTTTGGCATGTTGACATGACATTTGTCGGTATTGCTCACACAGAGCTGGATGTGTTTGGGCAGAGCCAGTGGTGTCTATGTGGATGTTGTCTGTTCAGTCGGGGCTGATGCTCAGACTCAGCTCAGATCTTATCATTTCTGCTGAGTCAGAGGGGGCAGTGTGCGCGTGACTGGATCTCTTCACCCTTCTAGAGAATGTGGTTGAATTGCCACACGCAACACGTGCAGGAAAAAGTTCTAGTGTGCATCTGCGTGTGTTAAGGTGGATCAAATATGCCTGATGTCGCTTGCAGGTACAAGATGTTTCAGTGTTGCTCCCATCTGTGTGGTTTATGGTTTGCTCAGAGGGTATGTAATATGATCATGGTGCTGGTTCAAGGTGTACTTTGAGAGGATAAGAGAAGAGGAAGACAGAGGGATGGAAAACGAGAGCGTGAGAGGAAGAGCTGTGTTCTTTGGCGTCTCGGCTGTACTGCTGATGTGATTCCCCTGTAGTCAGCGTCTCCATGGCTCGGTTTACTGAGCATTAGACACACACCACATATCCCCAATAGAACATCCGTACACACACTCATGCTGCAAGTGTCTACACTTTGTTCTCTTGAAACATGAAATTAAATAAAGTCATTAACATTTTTTTGGGGGGGGTATTGGGAATTGGTGATGACCACAATCATAAACAAACTTGTTTTCCTTTACTTAGAGTGCACAGTGGCTCAGTTTGGTTTAATCCCAGGGTGGAGTGGCCTGGGTCCTTTCTGTGTGGAGTCTGCATGTATCTGCGTGGGTTTACTCCAGATAGTCTGGGTTTCCCACAGTCCAAAGACATGCATGTTGGTTAAATCGATTACTCTAAATTGGCATTAACTAGAGTGTGTATATACTGTATATGACTAGTTTTGAGAAAACCTTGTGCATAGATATAACCTTGTGTGTGTTGTTGAAATGGCCATTTATCCCAATAGTGAAGTTAAAGAAGCCAAATAAACAAAACAATAAACAAACAAAGATTGTAACAGATTGTAGATTGGACTTGGAATGAAAGTCTAAAGGCAGTTCTTGGATTAAGTCAGTTATTTTTAAACATGAAAAAAACATAACATCTCTACACCAATTGCTTTATGACAAGCTCTGAGCATTAGACAATTATGAAAACCCAAGCTGTTATACAGACATGTCCAACATTTGCTGGATCAATTAATGAATTCATCGTTTAGTCATCTTCAGATCAAGGTTGTGGTTGAGCTGGAGCCTGCCCAAAAATCTTTTGATCCAAGGCACAGCCATAACATGACTTATCAATGCAAATCTTACATATTTTTAAGCCTGTTTTTTCAGAGGTAGGATGTGTAAACCTAAATGGAAATATGTGAAGATCAAACCAGGGAACCATGTAGTGTCAATGCTATATACTGTACCTGTGTGGTTAGAAAATTAGGATATTTTCACATAGGATCACTTTATCTTACTGGCCAGCCAAAGCTTAAGGATTTGGGAAATGCCATTGTGTTGCCTAATACACAACCTGTTGTAAATATTAACACATTGTTATTTGTTGTTGGAAATGGTAACTATTGTAAATAAGATGTAAGACTTAAGCCGCCAACATTCTTGTTCCTTATTCCCTAATTTACTTAATAAATACCCTATTAACTATAAAATATTCACCAACATCATAAAACAAGTTATGCTTCTTGGTGAGACAAAAAATGTCACTGTCCAGTGATGTCATTTGGCTTTGCAAAATGTACCTGTCCACACAGACCTGAACAGTAAGACATGGCTCAAAATGGCATGTTAAAATTGTTAATGTTAAAATTAATGTTAATTTTAAAATTAACATTAGTATTTCATTCTGTTTCATTAACACATATACATTTTCTCCATAGACACCCTGGGACGCATGGAATTCACAGTATGTTATGTCTGGGGCTTCAAAGCAGAAAATTCATGCTGTGCTGTGCTTTTCAAATACTCCAAAAAGATTCATTAATTAACACTGGTAATGCTTCGTTACTGCGTTTTAATGACACTGAAGAGAAGCTGGGCTTCCTGTCTAGTCTTAAAGCAGCAACTGGTGTAGACTTTACATAACCACAAATTAATTCCATGTGTAAAAACATGGATTTTTTAAAAGGTTTATTGCTTGATGTATAAATAAATGTTATTTTATTTATCTGCGCTTTGATTGTCAGTATAAGCATTCAAGTACTATTCACGAAATAGTGAAACTCTTTGCCTATTCTTTGTTTGTGGAAATCACACATTCTGCAGACTTAACGAGGTGAAGTTTGCTTACTATGTACCCAAAGAAGCAATTAAGTTATGAAATTACTATGAGCAGTTCTTGTCATTATTTCACTCAAAAGGGCCAAGGGAATGTCTGGAAATAACAGAGCTCCGCGTGGCAGGCTAACCCCTAAACAAATCGACAGTTTGATGAATCACCTATGAAGCTCTATTAACGCTCAGGAGGTATTAATAATTATTTAGGCCGCTTTCGGGATTGAGTGAGTGACCTGTGGGTCACACGCAGTGCGCCTTCTCCAAACGGTGGCAAAGTCATTACCTTTCTCTCTCTCTCTCGCTCTCTCCCTGTCTCTTGCTCTCTTTCTGTCTCTCTGTTTTTCTCTCTCTCTCTCTCTCTCTCTCTCTCTCTCTCTCTTTCTTTCTCTCTCTCTCTTTCTTTCTCTCTCTCTCTTTCTTTCTCTCTCTCTC
>JAUZSV010203256.1:0-12729 GCA_034780495.1 Parotocinclus cesarpintoi
TTGTTTGTACGTTCGCTATACGTGTAAATCGTACAATAAAGGTTTAATAAACATTTAATATGTTACATAGCACGTCCGGTCTTGTAACATAGGGCATGTTCGTTTAATCGGACCAGACGGTTATTAGGACGAAAATAATCACGCTCCGATGTGGTCCCATTAACCGGAATCGACTGTATTTCTGTATGCACTTAGGAACAGCTGGTTCCTGGACACCCCTTAACTGCCCATGTTAACAGAAATGACCAAAACTGAGATGCTCCCGCCCCTGATGCTACAGGTTTTCGTTTCAGACTGACAGCATCCCAGTTATGTAAAGCATTTCTACTAGAGCAGAGGAAAGTGGAACGGTTCCATATTAGGCACCGGCAGTGTGTTGGTGGTACATCCCTATGGGTCTTACACTAAAAAAGCCTCAGTCAACGTGGAGTAGGAAGTTCTGACAAGTAAAGCATGTGCATATTAATTGTCATTTATCTCCTCTGTTTAAAATTCACTCCACACAGTTAAGCTGCTGATTGATTTTTCTCTGCGAGACTGCGTGTGTGTGTGTGTGTGTGTGTGTGGGGATTCTGTACGCTTTCTCATCGTAATCCCCGTTGAGAATTCCAGACCGTGCCAGTTTTCGTCTGCTCTGTCACTGGCAAGACGGGTTCTCCTCGTGAGGCCCCACAGATTGCCGTTTGGGACAAATGATTTTAGCGAAAGCCCTGCGAAAGCTGCTGTGACACAGCGGGTACAGGAAAGGGTTGATGGCCGAATTGAGCCAGAGAAGCCAGAATGTGACTTCGTACCAGTGGTGTTCTACACAGGCGCCGCTGCAGGCCGCCCGAATGATCATGAGCAGGGTATACGGAGCCCAGCACATCCCAAACACGCACACGATCACTGCAAGGGACTTGGCGATCTTCTTGTCCCTGGACAGACGCGAATTCTAGCCGTTCCTCGGCAGGGCCTGCGATTGGATCATGCGTGTCCTTAACCAGCAGCCCAAAACGCCTTTCTTCTTATTGACCGTTTTTAGGGACAGAGACACCGAGTGACTGCAGCTGGGGTCCCCACTGGAGGAGGGCGAAATCTCATCTTCGATCACCGCCGAAACCGTCGCCGGTTCACTGGAAGAAACTTTACGGGTCCTGACAAAGAAGACGGAGGACGAGGGTGAGGCCGAGGCATCCATGACCCTCCAGCCGTCCTCCTTCTCGATGCCTCGCTGGGCGGCACGGCTCCTGTTCCTCCTCTGGATGTTGAGGTAGATGCTGAGGTTGAAGAAGGTCACGGAGATGAACGGCGAGAAGAACTCGAAGGTGGACGCGCTGAGCAGGAAGTACCACGTGCAGTAGAATTCGGCGAAGCACTCGTCATCCGGGACGATGCTCTCGCCGGCCACTTGCTCCCAGAAAATAATAGCGGGGCCATAAAGAAGAAAGGCCAGCAGCCACACGGCTACCATCTTTCCCACAGCCAGACGCGTCATTCCCTGCTGCGCCCGGTACCTCACCTAGGGAACAAGATACACAGGTATAATCAGACCATCTTCTGGAAAATCTCGGATTTGACTTGTATAGAGTTTAATGAGACATGCAGTAACGATTTCAATCCTCCGGTGGCTACTGGAAACCGTGCCCTGGGTATGAACTTCTCCTGAGAGCCAAAGCTTTCTGTAAATGAGAAAATTAATTTGTCACCTCACAGCATGTGAAGTAATTTAGCGGATGATTGCGGAAGAAGTGTCTGTTTTATTAAACTCATTAAATACTGTGCCTGTTTAACTACAAACCACACGTACAAACGTGATCAGCATAAAGAACTCTTTAGACTAATTGCTTCTCCGCGGCTCCAAATGACAAAGTTTGTCCAAGCAGTACTATTAAACATCAAAAGACGTCTGTAACTGAAAAAAATTATCAGTGACTGTCAGCCTTCTGAATCCATGGGGGATTGTTTTTTTTTATAACAAAATCCAATCCAGAGACACTCATGTTCCTTATATGAAGTAGTTTATGGTTTGCATCAAACCTACACGCCTCCTCCTGTACGCTTAAAATAATCCAGATCACTTATATAATAACTTGAAATTCAAACACAGTTGGAGGTCATGTTAACGAGTTAACAAACAAACACATTCTAATGACCGACTATGTTTAATAGGCTTCCTGAAAACACATAATCAGTGCAATTAATAGAATGTGTTTGGATCATGCGTGATCTTCTGGTTCTCCTGTTTCTGCTATAGTAGTGCTGCCGGAGTCTCAGGCTGCACATGGCATCAGTGACTGTTAATAGACTGTGTGCTCCTAAAGCATAAGGCCAGACTTTTTTTATTGCTTGTTTGGCAAAAATATATATTTAGTTGGTATTTCTCGGATCCGCCACAGCACCAATGTTAAAATAAAAAAAATAAAAAAATTATTTTTTTAGCTTTTTCCGCCCTCCGGTGGAGAGCCAATGGTATTCTTCTGTTCATTTATTTTTTCCAGATTCACTTTAATTTATTTGTAGGTTAAATAAATTTTATTTTAAAATATTTAAAAAATCCTCCTTCCTTGGATTAATTCCACAGAGTCCTTGAGAAATTGAAAAGTGCTGATTTCTCCCTTCTCAGTAGATTCTTAAGTAGGGATATCAGAGGAACAAGCAATAGAAAATGTCAAAGTACTTTTGATAGGTTATATTGTAAAAGTGGCTAGCCAGAACATGTAGCTATGAGATATCAATACCTTGCCACCAGCTTGATTAATCTTCTCAAAAATCTAAATTCTTCATTTGCATTAAAAATGGCAATTATTTTATGCTTCTGTTGACATAAAACGTTTTTGCTTGCTATTTTAAACGTAGTGTTCTCTTACACTCTTGCCTGTATGATCTTTTCTTACCTGCTGTTTGAAGTGATTCATGCCTCTTTCTGCGCTGTGCCTCTCTTGTATCTGATCTCTCCTTTTCCCTCTTTCTTTGGCTTTTGCCTTCATTTTTGCTCATCAATTCTGACAATTTGTCCAAATGTATTGTTGCCTTTGACTCAGCCCAAGATTCTGTGTTGCTGAATATGCTGCTAAAAACCTTGAGGTGACCCTCGAGACTTTTGCGTACTGTTGTCAACTCGACTTGAAGTTTTCTTTCCATGTCTTTGGAAACACCAGCAGTACAATTTCTGCACAGCATACATCGCTGTTCAAGTTGGACAACTTGATCTTTAAGCTGACTTACTGTTTTTTCCAATGCAAAGACGTTCCTTTCTAAGGGTTTCTGGTCAGATGTCTGTTCTTTTTCAGTCCTGATACTCTCTGAGGTCCAGTCTACCACATCTGATGGTTGATCTGAGTTGAGCATGGAGGCCAGGCTTTGGCTGTGTTTACTGATCTGTTGCTGCATATCTCTGATGGTCTCTAGGAGAGCAGGGATAGAATATGCATCCTGTTTTTTGGGGAGCCATAATATAAACTCCAACACCTCCTCTCCAAGCAAGACCTCTAGTACTTTAGTATGACGCAGAGCATCGTCCAGCAGTGACTCAAATTTGCTGAACAGCTCTCTTATCTTGCCTGCCTGGGCTATTTCCTCTTGTTGGAGAGCTTCAATGTCCAGCTGACTGCCTAAGAGAGAGGTCAGGACAGTGGTTAGGTTCTGTTGTAGTGTCCTGTGCTTGTCCTGTTCAAGTGCCAAAGCGTTGCTTACAATTTGCAAACGAAGATTTAGCTCCTCCATCGCTGGGCTCTGTCCACCATTATCCAAAGTGTCTAACCTTTCTTCTGCCTCTGTGTCTATCAATAGCCTGTTTTCATTAGCAAGTACAATGATATTAGCAACAGCCACTTTGAGCTGTGCCACAGATGTGCTGAGAGTCTTACAGTCGCAGTCTTTGCTACTGGAGCTGAAGTTCTTATAGAATTGTGTATACAAGTAGTCCATGTCTACCTCCATCTCTTGCAAGGTTGTCTGAAAAGTAGTGACATTTCTGGCAAGCTCAGCAGCGAAATTTAGGACTGTTGATTTGGCAGCATCCACTTCCAGGAAAGCCTCGATGTACCTGTCCTCAGACCTTCGATCAGTTTTGTTTATGCGTTCATCAAGGGCTCTCCAGTCCCTTTGCAAGATTTTAAGGTTCTCACTTATGTGCAGCTGGCCTTCAGTCATTGTGCTGAGTCTTACAGCATTGCTGGCCACCATGTTTTCCAGACGGGTGATGGCTTCCCAGATGGCTGTATCATCATGAGGTTGTCCAGGAGTGGGAAACATACTTGGAGTTGTCCAGGCTTTCTGAAGTTTTTCTTCCAGCTGCTCTTGCTTGGCTTGTACCTCTGAGAGTGAAGAGTTCAGGCTGTGGAGGCCCATCTATAATACAGCCAAATTATAGTATTGTTAGAGCAAATTCAAGTGTTTTCCCAACAATGTTTAGAAAAAAAAGGTTACTTATGGTGACCTAATGAAAATGCTTCTTATTTAATATTTTTCGCAAACTATTGTTTACTAGTGATATATATGAGTGAATCTGACTGCAATGGACTACACTACAGCCACCTGACCTAAACCCCATCAGCATTTATGGAGGCACCCAAAGAAATGGATAACATTGATCACCAGAATTTGCACAAAGAGTGCATGCTGTCACCAACATACTAATCCATTCTAAAATGTATATTTAAAAAAATCAACTTTTCACTCAGTCATGAGTAAACACTCCCTGGCAATTTATTCCGTACACCTTCTCAGTTCCACGTAGTGTTTAAAATCTCCACCAGCAATGTTGTGTCAGATTCACAGATAATGGCATAACACACACTACTGCACCACCACCATGTCAGTGTCACTGTAGTGCTGAGAAAGATTGATCACCCAAATAGTACCTGAACTCTGGTGAGTAACTGTATCTGTGGTCCTGTAGGAGTCCTGACTATTACATTTACATTTATGGCATTTAGCAGACGCCTTTATCCAGAGCGACTTACAACTGATACAGTCTTACAAGTCAAGCAATCATGGGTTAAGGACCTTGCTCAAGGACCCAACTGTGGCAACTTGGCAGAGAACCCTCTACCCTTAGGTCTAGAGTCCAGTACCTTAACCACTAGGCTACCACAGCACACAGACTACCAGAGAACATAGTAAAGGGGACTAACAAAGTCTGAAGAGAAACAGATGGACTACAAAGTGCTGTTTTATGGTAAGAGGACCTGATAAAATGGAAGATGAATGTAGAAACGAGGAGGTGTACCTAATAAAGTGACTAAGGGACGTCTACATTGTAATGAAAAACAGTGTATTCAATTTTTTAAAAAGCCAATAAAAACATTCAGTATTTAGCCTTCACTGTACAAGGAAACTTTACTAATGGTGGTTTAATGGCAGCCTTTTGTCTATGATTTTCATCGCCGTAGGCTGTTTACCTACACAATAGCATATTCCATTATATTATATTACACGCTGACCTGTAGCATCTTCTGGTTGCGTTTAATCTTGACATCTGTGTCAGTCTTTAGATTGGTAACGTTGTAGAGCAGCATGGTCTGCTGTGCATGAAGCCTCTCCTCCATTTCATCACGCTGGAGAACAAGTTGCATCCTGAGTTCCTCTATCTGCTGTTGTGCATCAGCCAGCCTGTCTTCAAGCTGCTGCAGCTCACTCTTTCCATGGTCTGTTGCTTTGGACTCTTCCTGTATTATCTGTCTAAGTTGAATATGTTGCATGTCGTTGTCTAAACATTCCACCTTCTCAGACAGACGTGCTAGTGTGAGGTTGAAGCTGTCGAGTACAGGCTGAAGGTGAGACATCATCACATCCTTTAGGTAATAAATTGGCTTAAGTTCTTGATTTACGTGATGTTGTTGAGGTGGAGCTGTTCGATGTGCATCGTCTTCAAAATGAGGATCTGAGATAAGAGACAGAGGCTCGTGGCAAATTCTTGGCAAAAAAACTCAACTCAAGAAAATCAAATCACATTTTAACTATAAGTACGACCGAATACGTTATGTTTAACACAGTACAGTATTAATGATGAAACACTGTCACCATGCAAGGCTAAATTACAGTTTAGTTTATGTTCATTTCAGCCGTTATTTGTTTTTAAGCAGAATGTATTTGTTAGAACCGATGTAGCAATTAATTTTTAAGAGTGGTTTAGTTATCTTGGTTGTCCTTTTAATTATATATATTTTTTAAGCCTAAATATAACATATGCCTGCACATTTTAATATTAAGTTATTAATATTAAATATGCAATGCTGCCAAAACCATTATTGAGGTTTCTTCGCCAGTACTGGTCTTACTGGCTTGTCATCCATAATCTTGTTTTCTCTGAATTTGGCATTGAGGGATGCAATAGTGCTGTGTGAAATTGGTAATCTTTCTGGGTGTCAAAACAAAAGTTTAGAAATGTTTGTGTTGACTGTTGAGCAACAAGAGATATTAAAATCTGATTGCAGCAGTCAATTTCTGAGACAATTCTGGTCTTTTTCAATATGCTACATGACCACCTTTTCATTGGAAAAACTTGCCCACGATTCAATATGGCAGCTGCCAAGATGGCAGCCATGTTCCAGACATATCCTGAAAGATAGGCCCTCTTGTGAAGTATTTACTTGCTGGAGTATTTACTTGCAGATATGTCACTTTCCCTTTTGTTTCTAAAATAAAAGTGTGTTCCGTATCCTTTGACTCACCCTGTATTTTGAAAAATCCTGGGAAAATTTGGCATGCGTAAGTTTAAGTATTTTGATCTCATTTGAACTTTTCTTTCTGATTAGAGTTGTGGGCATTGGGTATATGTCAGCTCTAGTTAGGACACCATTCCATCACATGGCTTTGACTTGATAAGGGTACATTAGAACATGTAAAATTTGGTCCCTGTAGAGTTTACTCGTGTTTACTATTTCATGTTAAAAGCAACAGTTTATTTGAAGTTATATGCACAAACGTATAAATACACAAAACCATAAATACTCATGCCACATCCTGGAACAGTCGAGAATAAATACTTATGGTCCATAAGGGGGAAAAAAACAAATGTGAAATGAATAATTATGCAAGTATATTAAACCATGTTTTCTATGAAAATGAAAACGGATAGATTTCTTAGTTTTCTTCGCTTTTCTATTTGACCTACTTTTAGAGGAAGTAATAGTCTTATGGTTTTAATAATGATTATAAGAGCTCTGTAAGGGCTGTCTTTTTTACAGACAGGACAATGAATCCGCTTACTGGTCTTTAACTGTCAGAAAATGTAAGCACATGAAACTATTACACACTGTGAAATGTACATAAGGTTTAAACAGTTATTTTTATTTTTTTGTTCCAGCTATATCCCAGTACATAACTATGTAGCATTAACTCTGGCTTGATTTTATTTTCAAAAGCTTGATTTGGTGAATGGTGTTAACTGCAGACTTAAGGGCACCTCCACAAGACCAAAAAATATATTAAATAGGAAACCAGATTAGCTTAACCATGAGTCATTTTGTGTGTTTAATTCCGATTGGTTGAAAGGGCCAAATTAAAAATATAGACAAAACCGCCCTATTTTTAGATTTTTTAGCAGTCTAGAACACAAAAGAGAGAGTACTTTAATGCAAGGATTATGACAGACAACTGAGGACAGGCTATAGTGCTGTGCTTTAAACAATTTATGAGGATGACAAGAACAAATTGTTAGGTCTTGCAAATAATAAATGATGGTCGTTTATAGAATATGCACACATTTTTTTTGTATATTAGTGTCCGGACATGTATTTCATGTATTTTACTTCGTTACTAACATCGTCCACGTTGTTGTTGTTAGTACAAGCAATGTACAAAATCATGTACAAAATGCACAGTTCTCAGTAGGTTGTTCCCACAATCTTCTAGGTGAGCTGAGTAGTTGCATCATATTGAAATATAGAATTTTGTATTCAGTTATACACATACAGCAACTGCTGCCATTCCTACACGAGATGAGATGAGTCCCTTGAGTAAGCTCTGTCCTTTTAAATCTCTATGGCCCCCTGACTCCCCGTTTCCTCTGACATTTAAGTGTTTTTGGGAAACACTGAGTCATAACTTCACAAACCATTTTCGTATATGATACTAAACTGTTGAACCTCACTTTAACGAACACATTGCAGCATAACACAAAGGAAATGTTTGAACATTCTGCATTAGTTAGCATGTAAGTCTTAACATCATGTTCTTTACCTAAGCCATACTCATGACAGGAAAGTGTTGTATATCCTAACATCTTTTTTCATATGCTTATCCCTCTTTTACATGTAAGATGTGATCTATATTTTTTGGAAGCATGGGCATGTTTATTAACACTTTTGTGTATTAATTTGAAAGCATTAAAGCAATTAGTGCAGAAAAGAGCATCTCCACAACCTATATCATTTGTTTTTCTATTAATTACTTGCAGTAACATATTCCTAGCAAATAACAATCATAACTGCAATCATAATTTTTGTACTTGCTTAATTCAATTTGGGATTACAGACCCAATCAACTGCACAAAGAAGCAGTCTATTACAAGGACACTTTAGAGCCACCAACTGACCAAACACATGTTTTTGGTATGCTGGAGGAAACCTGGAGTAGATCCAACATGCATGGAGAGAACATTCAAACTTCACACAGGTGAATCGAACCAGCTATTTCTGGAGCAATAAGTTAACAGTGACAAACACTGTGCCACTGTGCTGACCAAAATTAAAGTTTATATTTAGCTAATTTATCAATAATAAAAAAAAAAAGATTTTATTTGCTAGAGCCATTACAGTAAAGATTTAGTGATTTTATGTATTAGACACAAGTTGACATAAAACATATTTGGGATATAGGAGGAAATCCAAGCAGACATGGGGAGAACATGCAAACTCCCCACAGTTTTAATATGGGTTGGGAATTTAATCAGAACTCATTACAAATTTGAATCTTTCTGTATTATTTATGATATCATATTTTGCTAATTCTAGCAGTTGAAGCCCATTAAGTGGCGGTTACAGGATATGCTCAAGTGGCCAAGTACTTATTATTATCCCACACTTTCCAACTCCGCAACGGAAATGCGGTCATGGTGCTATAACTATGGTGAATTAACATGTTCTCATCCTAAATAAAACCTGTGTGTCAGACTTATGACATCATTCTCATGTACAATGTATGGAGGGACTTTTTCTTCTGAGAGAAAGAGCGGATATCCAACACAGGAAGCAAAGGGGGACAGTTAGTTGTAGGTGTCACTGCCCAAAAATGGCTGTCTGGAAATACCATCAAAGGTTTGCTCAAGTCAACTTTAATATTATGCTATAGGCTGTGTGCTGTGTCTATAAGGATATGTTGGAGACAGGCTGTAGACCAGACAGTATCCGATTATGTGTTTACAACAAGACAATGCTCGAACCGATCAGTCTGTTTTGGTATATATTAGTAGGTTCTGCTACTAAACTGACTATTTTAACCGATTAATTTCGTGTTTGATGAGACCTGGGCTAAATTAAAGAAAGTTATAAAACTTGATCAAAAATAATTATTTATAATATAACCACTTTTGTCCCAATTAGTGGCATCACTGTATTTAGCTCACCTCATTAATTTTCACTACCTCACTGGTTTTCATTTTAGCCAGGGAACAGGAATTTCAAAATGTTGATACAGTGGTGACGACAAATTTATGTAGACTTGGATCTGTGATTTGGATCGTTATACTATTAGAAGTCAATTTTTCAAAGTCACATTTATTTATATAGTGCTTTTTACAATGGTGCATTGTCTTAAAGCAGCTGCATAATATTATATTATCTTAAAAGGACAATCCACCTTATTTTTTAGTTGGCCATTAGGTGCTTTTCTGTATAGTCCTCATACAACCCCAATTCAAAAAAAATTTGGAATGGTACAGGAATGAAACAAAACGAACAAAATGTGTGTTTCACATTACCTTTGACACTTATTTCACTGCAGACAATTCGAGCCTGAAATATTTAATAGTTTGTTTGGTCAACTTAATTTTATTCTTTACTAAACTTCCATTCTTGGTTTGCAGGCCTGCTTAAGACTAGTAATGAGAAAACATCTCAAACATTAAATGTCAAAAGTTGATTCAAATCATTATTTTAAAAACTATGTTCCTCAAAGACAAATTGGAAGGGATTTGTACATTCCTCTCTCTACAGTACATAAGATTATTAAATGAATGGAGTCTGGAGGAATTATAGGGTGTAATGGCCAAGGGCATAAGTCATAAAACCTTGTAACCTCAGATCCCTCAATGTACTGCATCAGGAACCGTCATTAATCAGCAGCTGGTTAATTAATCAATTAGCACTGGATTACTTAGGCAAACAGAGTTATATTCACAGACAAAATGAAGTTTACCAGATTGCGTTAGTGTTTTTTTTTTTTTTAATGATTATTCATTTGATTACAATTCCCATGCCATCCCAACTTGATTTGACACCATAGTTTTCTGATCTCCACATAGTTTGTTGCTAAAACCCTTATTTTTTTCTCATCTTAACATGAGTTTGGACATTACTTCCAAACAGCTGGTCGGCATAGAGGTGAAGTTTTTTTCCCCCTTTTTTTCTCCTGATATAGTCTGCGTAATTCACCGTCTCATGACATTCCCCACCATTTGCACAACCGCTGGTCATGTTTTCCCATTCACAGATAGGTTACAGCCAATTGTGTACCAACACTGTGCACCTATACAGAAGTTGCACTATTTAAGAGACTGGTACCTTAGTGTATTTGTAGACACAAGTCGTTTCTGTAAATGTGACTCTCAAGTAGTGTTTCAGTTGCTGCTCAACTCTGAATATGTGACTGCCTTAAATAACTCGTGTAGCATATGTTTTGAATACTGCACCCACCAGTCCTGTTATAGTGATGTTCATGGCCAGTGAGTGGGCTCTCGGAAACATCAGGGTTTTGCTCTTCCATTTTCATTTCACTAGGGCTTGAAGTTTCATAAAGCACTGTGCTGGACTCTTCATGGCCATTCAGTTCCAGATCCTGGCTATGGTTCAGCCTCTCAGAGTCTGTAAAAAATACAAGCAGAAAAACAAAAACCTGGTAGAGTAATAGCAAAGTGAATCCTGTTAATAATTAAATAACCCAGTGATATGGTTTAGAAACTTTGTTAGTGTCCAGTAGAACTCCGAGGGAATTGGTCCAGTTGCTATTGTTATATCACACCTAGACTACTGAAATGCTCTACTGGCAACTCTTTCCATGTGTATGTTTAAACCGGGGCAACTAATTCATAATATAGCCACAAATTTTGTTTTTAATTTACCATCTTATGCTGTCTCATGCTCAGGTTACTTTTGTTTGTGTATATGACTTTCCACTATTTATTTTAAAAAGTTTAAAATGGCATTTGTGTGTCCTATTGTAAGTAGTACTTCTTTGTTTGTTCCCCCCGCTGTATATTTTCTCTAACATATAGCTACAGTACATAACCTAATACACATTAATGTGCTGAGATCATCTGGCTGATCTTCTGTGTTGTTTGTAATATTGTCTATCAATGCATTTCTGGCTTCTGTTAAACTTTCTAAGTGTTATGGAATTCCCCTAGGCAGGGTCATACGAATAACCTATTTTTTTTATTATTAATTTATTTTCTTTAACTACTCCACATTTGCATTCATTAGAAAAAGGTTTAGGATGTGTATAACAGTTCAGGCTTCAGACACATTTTTGTATCATTTGCACACAGTTTTTTTTATATTACCCCTTATACTTACATTACAGTAGCCTAAAAACTATAGGACTTGTTATAGGTAATGTTTGGTCAACATACATTTCAGTTAACTTCCAAAACCCATATTTGGCAGGGTTTTAAATAAATGTATTTTTGCCAAATACTATACATCATATCTATTATATGTATACTATTACTCACATTCAAAGACTTTTTTGGGGCAGTCCTCAGAGATTGACCTATAACTGACCATTTGGTTTTTGCCAGATATTCTTTAATGAAAAAGAACATTTACGTCTGGTTTATGAAATATTGGAATCATTTTTTGAAACTTAGGACTCTACAATTACAAGTGCTATATAAAGACAGTTACTGAAAGTAATGGGCTCATGATGTTGAGTCTGTTTCTTAAGATTGCAATCTGAGCTCTTGCGTAAAAATCCTCAAGTCTGGTTTGTATAAAAAGAGGAATTAAGTGCTGTGGTAACAATTTGGAAACTGATTTTAATCTTTATAGTCAGAATAAGTACTGTAATTTTGTTACAAGTTTATCCAAACTGCATTTGTTCATAGTTTATCGTTTCTAAATATTACTGAAATATGTTCAGAGTGGGAGATGTGCTGTATTTATAGGTTTGAAGTGAATATGAAAATGTCTATGTATACAATCCTTTTATGGTTTAAAATCCCAATGCTTTTTTCCAACCTGTGATATTTTCAGTGCCCTAACACACTTCATTTCCCTTAGGGTTGTATCAAGTGAATGTTTGCGTGTATGTTTTTGGGTTCCTCATTTTGAGAGCCAGTTATGCCCCCTCAGTGGCCTTGCTTTGCGATGTGATTCACACACTTTTCTCTTTCCCATGAGAGCGATGACCTTCCCATAGTCAGGCACTGATTTACACAATCATGCTTCATCATTTCCTTGGTTTGTTTCGAGACACAGCTGCAATTAAGAACAGGGATCCCACCCAATTCCAGCAGGTAAACTGAAAGATAAGGCAGATTTGGATCTGTACCTGTATCATGGAACGCTGGACCTCTTTGAGAAAGCC
>JAUZSV010203359.1:0-12728 GCA_034780495.1 Parotocinclus cesarpintoi
TCCAAATTGTCATTGACTTGTGTATGCAAAACACCCCATCCGTGTAACTGGAAACAGCTGCACACCGGTCCCAAGCCTGGCAATGGGGAGGGGTGGAGAACGCAATGGCAAACTACTCCACAATCCTGCCAAAATACTTCATGGATCACATCGATGAAGGACAGAAATGTGTGGAGATCCATGATCCATCAGGTGACCGAGAGTTGGCTGCAACTGTACGGTTAATCCCATGCATTTATTATTGACTATTATTGACTTTATTGTTGTATTACATCACTTTACTTTATTCATGCTTTTAATTGATAATTTCAAACAGATATAGACAGAAAAAAACAGATTAAAAAAAAAAAAAAAAGAACTGTTAAATTAATACTGATATGGAAATTTGATCCCAACGTTGAACAGTTTGACTGGCCGCCTGGTACCAATTAAGCTCAATTTCCGAGGTTCCACTGTATATTTAAAAGTAAAAACACGGATTAAAAACAGATTAAAAACGCAGTATAGGAATAGATTCGATAGAAATCGGATTACTCAAATCCAACTTGCTCTATAGGATTTCTTACATCGGACATGCTGTTTACCTGAGCCCCTAGTAGTCAGATAACTGCTTAATAAGTGCATGTGAACCATGCACCATCAGGTCCACAGTACTGTACCTGAATCGTACCCAGCACAGTCCCAGGATACTTACTATAAGAATGGCCACAAAGCAGGCTAGCGTGGTGTTCCAGTCACCACTGGCTGTTGCTGAGGCCTTTCCCACAAGCATGCTGTAGAAGATGAAGTCACCCAGACCTAGCTTCACACCTCCTGTGAGAAAACACACAGACACACACACACACACACACACACCTCAGGATGATCACAGCTCACTCTCACTACGCATGAGACCTTAATTACTAAGCAAACACTCTCTATCCTAGTATTTGGTGTGGTGAATGGGGAGCTGGTGGTTCAAATTAAAGCCTAGCTGCTCTAGAGCTTCCAGTCTTCTCTTTTATAACACATATGATTTTCATATTAAATGCTCTAGTAAAACCCTAAGGAAGGAAGCAGTCTTAATTGGGTGTAGCATAGGTATGTGAGCAATTTAAAAACATAGCAAGATCGTTTTCTGATGCTACGAAAACAGAAACGACATTTCATGCAAATTAACAAGTAAAAATTTTGTTTGGCTCTCCCTGATCCCAGACCTTAACAAAAAAAAAACCTTTTAAAGTAGACTCAATGAGCGCTCTACTAGGAGCATGCATCCTATTTATACAATTATCTAATCAGCCAATCATGGGAGAGCAGACCAATACATAAAGTCTATATAAAGTGTGCAAGCAGACAAAATCCACTCTGTACAACTGTGGACAGAAATAAGGCTTAAAAACCTTAAGGTGGATTGGCTACAACAAAAAGGCCCTACCCAGTATCAGTATAAAGTTTATAATAAGTCTTTGGTGAGTTCAGCATTATGGCACGTTTTCATGCCTCAGTCTGAACTCAAATTGTGGAAAAGTGAATTTGTTTGATCTTTCCAGATGTACCCATGTATAAAGGTAAAGATTATCAAAAGTTTGATTCAGTATTTCGTTTACAAGTCTTATACAAGTTAAAATCAAAATATTTCTTATATTATATCTGTATTTATATTATATCTGCAAACTGTTTTGGAAATCGGTGAAAGCCAGCTTGACGACCAATGTATTTCAACATCTGTGAATTAACCGCCGTGAAAAATATGGTGATTATGACAAACTTCGAGAGTCTTGAACCAGCACAAGGTACCAGCACAAAAACACACCAAGCAAACCTGAGCGGAATCATTCTGCAAACCAAAAAATGTCTTATGACCAGCAAAGCAACAGGTGGCAAGTATTCCTAATATTTATGTTTTTAGTAAGCAACGAGTAATGAATACGAGCAAGCTAGTACTTTAACAAATACCTTTCTAAAGGATCCAAAGTATTGTCTAATTATTGCTATCAACTAAATCCCAGAAGGTATCAAGAAACCACTTTCAATCTTACCTGCTCCTAGTCAGGAGTGTAAAACTGGAGACTACTACTACTAATAATACATTTTATTTAGAAGCGCCTTTCTTGACACTCAAGGACACTGTATAAAATGTAAAGAAGACAAAATAAATGAGAATAGGCTAAACAGATGAGTTTTAGCCTAGGCTTTAAACATATGAGTTTTAGCCTAGGTTTTAAACAGATGCGTTTTAAGTCTGGATTTGAAAAGAGGAAGAGAGTCAATATTACGGATTTCAGGTGGGAGGGAGTTCCAGAGTTTAGGAGCAGATAATAAATTATAATCAATAATAAAGGTATTCATGAATAAAAAAGAGCATTACATGTGCATGTATTATATATAGTATATATAATATTCAATTGTATATATTTAATTATACTCGACTTTCATACGTAATACGAAAAAAATGAAATATTTCATATAAAACGTATTCCATATTAAAATCGATCAAATGAGTACTGTGCAAAAGTTTGGGAATCTTTTCAGTTGTCTGAACCAAGTTTGATGTAGCATGTAAGCTAATTTGCCCAGGGTTGTACAATCGGATTTACGTTTATACGGCCTCTATTTATTTTATTTACATAATATATCGTTTAGTTTCTATGTCTAAATCTGACACGAACGCATTAAACAGCTAAGTCAAAACATTCCGACAGGGATTTGGGTGTGGTGGTGCTGTGACTCGTTTTGTAGTTTATGGTTTTGTGCTAGACACGCCCACAAAAACAGAACATCTAAGCAACAGAAAAAGTTATAACCCCTCTGACGTCACCGTGAGTATTTAAACCTGGGTGTGAGCTCTTACGGTTCGGGTCTTTGCTTTCTGTCAGAACTTGAGGTTGGTAAGTGAAGTGGTTTTGAGTTTTATTTGATGCTGTTTTCGTTTATTATCGATCGTTTTTTTTCTGCTTGATTAGTAAAAATATACTATAAATAAATCCTGTTCCTATCGATCTCTGGGATTTTTTTAAATGTTTGGTTTGTTTTGCGTTGCATTTACCTAATTATGTACAATATTTACTCTTTTATGTATTTTTGATCTTTCGTTTTGATTGGAATTTGTTTGACGATCGTTAGAAGTTGTGGTTTCTGATGTATATATGTCATGTATTTATTTACTTATTTATTTAGTGTTGCTACTTTGGTATAAATTAGATGTCAGTACCTGCTAAGTTTTAATGAATCCTATCAATAATGTAAATGCATTCAGAAACAAAGGTCAATTTTTGATAGCAATGTATTTTACAGCATTTTATTTCTTTGCTTTAAACCCTCTGCAGTTTTGTTTGTAATGTTTTCCATATGGGACCATGGCCTTCTAAATAATGTTCTGTTGTGTAAGCCACGCACAATGTTACCCAGTTACTATACCTGCTTGGAATCTCCATAGACAAACAATGGCAATGCAAAGGGTTGTACTGAACTAACTCTCACTATGACACTGTCAGAGTTTTCCACCACCTACATGTCAGTTCAGTAAATCCTGCCCTCCTGAAAGCCCAGACTTTAAACCCCATCAGAGACCGTGGAGATTATCTGGAATGCCTGCAGCGAGGCACCCATTTTTGTCCAAAACTATGGCGTCTCCATACTTTTAATCAATAGTTTGTTACACAGAGTACTTGCTGGAACAGAGGCCCCTTTAAATGATCTGGAAAACAGTTTTGAAAAGTTTGGTGTGAAAGAACTTGCCTGGCCTGTACAGATCTCCAACCTTAACCACACCTGCCAGATGAACTCAAGTCGTTCAGGTTCATTCCTGATAACAAAAGAATGGAGGTGTTCCATAAATCTTGCTACATAAATCAGTTTGAGAAAGTGTCTGGTGCAATCGTGCATGATGAGTCAGTCATATTACCCAACAGGACACTTCGATCTTTTGCTGTATTTGTTGGTTTTTATCTCAGGAATGTGTGTTCTGACTCGGTCTCTCTTTGTGCAGATCTCTCCATCATGTCCTTCGTCAGAGAGTTTCTTAGCCAGACTGTGTATCTGGGCGTGCCTGAGGACCTGGTAAGAGTCCAAACCTGCCCCTACAGGAATGGCTACAAAACAACACCCTTTTTTTAACTAGATGGAAAAACTGAATATGAGAAAGAAGGGAAGAGCTGCGAGTTAGGATAAAGAGAGCGAGGAAATGAGAACGGATTAGAGAAACAGGGAGAAGGAGAACAAGGTCAGAAGGCTGGGCAAGTCGGCCCATATTTAGGAGAGAGTGAGTCAGAACTGGGCATGTCCTCTAACGCCATATTTTTTTTAGAGGAAAGTAGACTTTAACTGTTTCTGTGCCTTGCTCACATTCCCCGAGACAGTTTTGTTAATTGTTCTACGCATCATTACGACGGGCTGGGTTTGTTGTCTTTGGGGATTTGTGAGTAGCAGGTCCGGTAGCTTCTAAATGGTTTAATGAAAGGTGTAGCCCAAAAGGTCGTACTTGGAAAAACACTGTAAAAACAGGTACTGTATACTCTTTGAAAGATCTGAAGTTAAAGATAATAATCTCTGCATGGAACAAACCCAGATGACACAAGTCAATTAAATGGAGACACTTTACAAAAACACAATAAACTGTAATAAGTGACCAGTTATTGGAACAGCACTTGAAACAATCAAGAATCCCAAACATCTGCACTGAGCACCAAGCAACTCAGAGAGACAATTATTTTTAATTAATGTTATTTATAAATTCTGAGTGTGTGTATGTGTGGTTTGGTTGTATAGATGGTGTGTGTACCGTCTTCTATCCATCTGTGTGTATTTGTGTGTGTGCAGGGCTTCCAAGGAACCGTTAAGCCATTCCTTCAGTTCAACCCATCCACAGATGCAACCACTCTGGACAAAGCCATCAAGACCAAGGGTAACTCCAACAAAACGGAGTTATACTAACCATTTCCTACACTGTTCTTTATGTACACGTTCATGTAGGTTTCCTTTTTGTGTGCTGTTGTTTCTTTGCATGTTTTAATATTTGCTTGTCTTGTTGACTTTAGGGGTGGACGAGGACACCATCATTGAGGTGCTGGTGAAGAGGACCAACGAGCAGCGTCAGCAGATCAAAGCTGCTTACCAGAAGACCACTGGCAAGGTGACAATCCTGGAAGAAAAGTCATGTCAAAATGAGAGACCCTGAGATTTCCTGACACTGTGTGGAAATTTCAGACTTATTAACAAAATGATGATTATTATATTTATTATACTTCACCTTGACCTGTAGCGCTACCTCGAGCTCCACTGTTATTGATTGTGAACATGACCTCATGCAATTGTACCAGCACCAACTGGTGCTGTACCCAAACTTGGATATGGTTTATAAATCTTCTGTCCTTCTCTTTGCAGCCTCTGGATGCGGCTCTGAAGTCGGCTCTTAGCGGCGAGCTTGAGGATGTGGTCCTCGCTTTGCTCAAAACTCCTGCTCAGTACGACGCCGATATCCTGAGGAACTCCATGAAGGTAGAAACGCACGTTCTCCCTACCCTGCTGTGTCTTACCACGGCAAAGCAATGCATCGAGTCCTGAATTGTTCCCGAGAACTCTCCTGACTCCTATGTATTTACTTATCAGTGCCAGTATTGCCTACCCAGTAACAAACAATTAATCTGTGGTGATCGCCCTTTATTCCTAGGGTTTGGGCACAGATGAAGACACCTTGATTGAGATCATGGCCTCCAGATCCAACAAGGAGCTCCGAGACATCAAGGCCGCCTACAAGGAACGTAAGTGTTTGATCAGCTGCTCATTAAATGCTGCAGAATTGGTCTTAAGCATTAAAAGACCATTCGTAACCACGGCCCCTGCTTAAGTACTGACTGCATTATTAGGGGCAGTCGTGACTGGAGGTCCAGTCGCTTCCAGCATGGTGACCGGTCCTGTAATAGCTGTCATAGCTGGTTCTATTGAGTCTGGTTTAATCCCTAGCAGTGTTGAGATTCATAATAAATCCACACACAATCGTCTTTGAACATGCGTGAATGTACACTGACCTCTTGCTCTCTTTAGTATTTAAGCACGAACTGGAGGCCGACATTAAGTCTGACACAGGCGGAGACTTCAGGAACGCTCTTCTGGCTCTCTGCAAGGTGGGTGTTGGATTACATGAACAGGTTTTGGTAAATGAACAGTGATTGTTCTTATGTAGGAAATCCCTTCGTTTTGCTGCTCAAACAGGCAACCAGAAGCGAGGACAGGACCGTGATAGATGATCTGGCAGACAAGGACGCCAGGGTAAGGGGATGTTTAAACACGGTCGTATGGTTTGTTATTTGTTATTTTGGCCTTTTTATTACATTTGTTTATCTTTAGGCACTGTATGAGGCTGGAGAGAAAAGGAAAGGCACCGACTGTGCTGTGTTCATAGACATCCTGACCAGCAGGAACCCTGCTCACCTCCGGAAAGGTAGTGATTTTGATTTTTGAGTTTTTTCTTCGGCCAGACTTTATTTTTTTTATTTAATTTTTTTTTAAATTGCTTGTTTCGCGGATCCGCCGACAATTATATTTGAATAATCCAAAAAGTTATTGGATCTGCCCTCTGGTGAAAAGCCAACGGTTTCTTCTGTTCATTAATTTTTTATTTTTTTTTTCCAGATTCACTTAATTAATTAAATTAATTAGATTCACTAATTTAATTGTAGGTTAAATAAATTAAATTTTTACATTTTGTTTAATTATTTATTCCTCCTTCCTTGTATTGATTCCACATAGTCCTCGAAAAATAAAGATTTATTTCTTTTTTTCTTTCCGCCCTCCTCAGAAGTTTCTTAAGTAGGAACATCTGAGGAACAAGCAATTTAAAAAAAGTCTGGCCTTAATGGTGGAATTACCCCTTCTGGCACAATAGTAATGAAGTTGGATCATTTGGGAAGGTTGAGGATTGGACAAATAATTTGTGCTTGAAGGTCCAGAACGTTCCCCAAGATACACAGACTGTCCTTTGCAATTATCCCAAATAAATCACTAAATCCATTAAATCCAAGACTTTTCTCATTGGTTTTCCTTCCAGTGTTTCAGCTCTATTCCAAGTACAGTAAGGTGGACGTTGCCAAAGCCATCGATCTGGAGCTGAAGGGAGACATCGAGAGCCTCTTGGTTGCAGTTGGTAAGATGTTCAGCCTCATTCCTCACTTTTATTGGTATGAAAATGTTACATGTAATGGTTGTGGTTATGGTTATAGCTTCTGTCCCAGCTGCTTGAGCAAAGTTTTTATTGGGTAGTTAAACCTGGAGAATTATGCAAGGGAAATGCATCTGTATTTCTGCTTGTGTTTACTTTAAAAGTTAATGTAAGGAATGTTATTTTGTTGTTGACACACCCGACTACGCCTGTTTAGCTTTCAATAGGGAAATATGACAAGAATTTTGTTGTAGAGTTCAGTTAGGTTTTTGTAATGCAGATGGGCTCAATAAAAGTACTGTTCTTGACTCAAGATCAGACAAGGTCACTACAAGCAAGAACTGATAAAAGAACCCAGGTTTATAAAGACATTTTTCACATTTTAGACCCATTTTCTGATCCTGGTCAGGAATAAGACGAAAATTGGCAGCCAACTAATCTTTGGTGCCACCTGGTGGAATGGTATGGAATAGCACACCTAGCATGTCTGCTAAATTCTAATCGAAAATGACTTTTTTTTTTTTTTTTTTTTTAATTAAAGGCTCCCAATTCTGCTTTAAAACGTCCGACGAATCAAGAATTACGAAAAGTACTTCATATAATAAAAATCTGAAATGACTCTAGATTGTTTTGCTGTTTGGTTCGAGATTGTGATGTACTCATAAATACACTCGGCTGTTCTTTTCATTTGGTTCAGACTTTTGTTGATGGAATCCCTCAAATAATCAAACCAAATTTATTTTTTAGTGTCCTGGAATCACAAGGTAACGCAAGTGCATTAATAATCTTCGTCTTTGTTTATCTGCTAGTGAAATGTGCCGGAAGCAAGCCTGCCTATTTTGCTGAAAGACTCAACTTTGCCATGAAGGTGAGTGTTTCAGGTTTTGTTCTCCTCATCGTCCGAGTTGTTCGTGCAGCTAAAAACATGCCATTTTTATTCGGCCCGTGCATAGGGATCCGGGTACAAAGGAAAGATCCTGACCCGAAACATTGTGAGTCGCTCAGAGATCGACATGGCGCAGATCAAACAGGAGTACAAGAAGAAATTTGGAAAGACCCTCTACAAGGACATCCTGGTAAGTTCTGGAGGAAAACCTGTAAATTAAAACTTGAGTTCACCTGCTTTAAACAAATTGCTAATAATGACAGTGAGATTCTACATTGACAATTTAGTATTTTTTTTTGATTTTTTTTTACATCGGGCTTTTGGATCAAGCCCTTCCATAGGCATGTGGGTGGGATATGCAGACATAACTGGCTATGTTTTAAATGCGGTTGGTTGGTAATTATTTTTCTAGTACTGCAACAGTAACCCCTGCTCAGCCCTGTAATGAACCGGTGCCCCCTTCAGAACACGCCTTGTGCCCGTGACCAACAAATGAAGGTTTCCATCTTCTGATTAATGACCAACTCCCTGGTGCTCAGGTTCCAGAGCCTGGCCTCAGGGAACACATAGTGATGGAATGCCAGTTGATCACAGGCTAGGGCAGGGCAGAGGCACAGGGGAAAGACGTCCTATCTGCACATGATGCTGAAACGTGACCAAAAGGGGTCACCACAATTTTGGTCTAGACCAATGTGCCGATGGAGTGCAATATGATCTGACGTATTTGTATTTGTCTTTCAGGACGACACCAAGGGTGACTATGAGAAGATTCTGCTGGCCTTGTGTGGTCCTGACAATTAAAAGCTGGTGCTCTCAAAGAAAATTAGAAGATGCAAACTGAATTGACCTTTAAAGTTTCTGTTCTTAAACATGAAAGGAGGCGATGCCATCAAAGCCTGTGTGATAAACACTTGTTTCTCAGTGCCACCTTTTGTGTCTGGTCTGTTTACTTACAAGAAAAGCTCTATAATGCAAATGAAAGCTTCAGCTGACGTTACATGAAGAACACAGAAGTTAGATGTTAACCAGGCATCAGAAGTAGGGGAGTAAATCTCATTTTAAATTTTGGCGGTAAAAACGTGTGTGTATACACAGACGTGGTTAGGCCAGACTTTTTAAATTTTATTTTTTTAAATTGCTTTTTTCTACGGATACGCAGACAATCATATTTGAAGAATACAAAAAAATTTTTTTTATATATATAATTTTTTGGGGGGTATTTCGCAGATCCACTGTAGTACCAATTATTAAAATGTAATTAAAAAATAAATATATATATATACAAAAAAATATATATATATTAACGCTACTGTTCTGTAATTTTTTTCCAGATTTGCTTTAATTTAATTGTAGATTAAATACATTTTATTTTATTCCTTCTTTGTATTGATTCCTCATAGTCCTTGAGAAAGTGAATAGTGCTGAAAAATAATGTTATTTTTTTTTTATTCATTTTTTTTAACCCTCCCTCCTCAGTAGATTCCTAAGTAGGGACATCCAAGGAACAAGCAATAGTCTGGCCTTACAGGTTTTACCATGTTTAACCAGTAATAGCATGAATGACCTGTAGATGGCACATGATACATGGTTTCCCTCCTATGATCACAACGATGGTGTTGACACACAGAGCGAGTAAGTGGATATTGGAGATTGTGGCTCTCTTTATTCAGATAAATCTGGTTCTGCGTGTAATCACAATGACTATCATTATGCATAACAAACAATGAACATGTAATAATTGACAGAATGGAATCAGGACTGAGCAGGTTAAGGGCCTTGCTCATGGGCCCCAACTACCTTCTGATTATTACTCTCTTACTTATAAACCATCCCAGCAATGCATTCTTTAATAATTTAGCAGATACCTTTATATCTGTGAATATCCTTAAGATTATGCCCCTTACACAAGGACATCTTGGCACGGGGTGGATGTCAAGTCCGGGTTAGTAGCCCAGAGCGTTTGCCAACATGCCAACCTTATCCATATAACATAAATTCAATAACAGATAATAATCTTATTACATTACCAGACCCCTTCACGACTAAGAGGATCAGTTGACGATTAAGGGTCTTGCTCAAAGAACTTGCATCTTCAGTCAACTGACCAGATGAACGCTAGGGCCAAATCTCAAGGACCAAACTGTGGCAAAATTGGGAATAGATGACACTTAAAGTACAGAGTTTTACCAATGAGACACCTGTATAGAAATAATACAATAATTTATGCATTTATAGCATTACCAGACAATAAAGCTGAGCACTTATTAATACTTCAGAACCTTTACTAGTAAACTCCATATAAAGAAGGCCCAAGGGCGACTTTTACCAAACTTTATCCGAAGCAACTTACCAATAAACTGACAGAAATATGACATCACCGAGACATTATTATTTATTATTTATTATTCAAATTATTTATCAAAGCGAGTTGCTTCACAGGGATGCAAATATTAAGTTTGGGAAACCCTGTTTTTCCATTCATTCATTATCTTCCGTTTAATCTACACGGGGTCACGGGCCAGTCGGTTGCCCATCCGGCAACTCTGGGCGCAAGGGCAGGACCAACCCTTGTTGGGTTGCCAATCCACCTTAGGGCACACACACACACGTAGTCATACACTAGGGGACACTTTAGAGACACCAATTAACCTAACATGCTTGTCTTTGGACACCGGGGTACCCGGAGTAAACCTACACAGACATGGGGAGGGCATGCAGACTCCACCCTGGGATTGAACCCGGGACCTTCTTGCTGTGAGGCAGCGGTGCCCCCAGCTTTTCCTCCCTCCTCAGTAGATTCTTAAGTAGGGACATCAGACGAACAAGCAATTAAAAAAGTCTGGCCTTACAGGTTTTACCATGTTTAACCTGTAATACCATGAATGACCTGTAGATGGCACATGATACATGGTTTCCCTCCTATGATCACAACGATGGTGTTGACACACAGAGCAAGTAAGTGGATATTAAGGATCGTGGCTCTCTTTATTCAGATAAATCTGGCGGATGACCAACAGTGGCAGGACTGAGATATGATCTTGCAACCTTCTGAGTAACAGTCCAGAACCTTAATCACGTAGAAATCTTCAGTCAGCTGACCAGATGAACACTAGGGTCAAATCTCAAGGACCAAACAGTGGCAAAATTGAGAATCGATGACACTTAAAGTACAGAGTTTTACCACTGAGACACCTGTATAGAAATAATATAATAATTTATGCATTTATAGCATTACCAGATAACTGAAAAAAAATCTGAAAAAAAAACCTATAAAGACTAAAAACATTTTAAAAAGTTGAATCGAATCGATTTAATGTTCATTACATAACACTGTATAAGAGACATGTGCCGTATTCTACAATACAAACAGTTTTGTAGGTTCTCCGATCGGCATATTAATTATCCAATCAATAAACGGCGTTTGAGTTAGATTCATTCAATCACTGTAGGGAGGCGGGATTTGTTCTAATACGGGTGGGGAAAGGAGAGAAACCCGGAAGTGCAGAAGACGGGTGTGCGGGGCTGAAGGTTGTGGTGCTGCAGTGCAGGAGAATCAAGCCTTTAAACAGTAAATCTCTATTTTCTAAATCTCTTTTAATATAATGTTTCGTATTTACGATGTCGGATGATTATTAACTGTACTGTATTACGTAACAGGAGAGTAAACTGCAGTTTAGTATTAAATAAAAGCATCAGTCGATAAAGGTTTTACGTGTTTAATAAAATGTATTATGGTTTAAACCATACATTTTATACTTTCTTCTTTTTTTAACGTCCCCAGTTTGTTGTTTTATGGTAAAACCAGAACGAAGTGACAGATTATAAAATTCAGATCTGGGTTACATGAAAACATGTAAGAAAAAAACATTATAATCTTATAAAATAATAAACACAACATTTTCTTAAGCATTAATGATTTTTAGGAACCAATCTATAAACTAATTGTACCTCAAACCAGTTGAGTCTCAGCTTTAGTCCCTCATTCATTACTTTGTGTTTGTTCATTCATTCATTCATTCATTGGTTCAGTCAGGTCCTATTCTTAATTCCCTTAGTCTGTAATCCACTCATGAGTTTGTTTATTTAGTTTATATGTCCGGGTATGAGTCACAGGGCTCTCCGTCTATCCCATAGTTCCCACCTTTCATAGAGGTGCGTGCTCGGGACAGGACACCAGTCCATCGGTGGGTTTTACTGATTACCTGAGTGACCGCTCCTCCCTCAGACACAGCCAGTCGTGTCAGCATGTGACGCTCAAACAATTCAAGCTACAGTCTCTACCTCGGTCCCCTTGTTTATTCATTAATTCATTTTTTTATTAGTATGGTTTTGTTCGTTCATGCTCTTACCTGTTCATTTATTTTAATATTTAAGTCATGTTTGCTCCTTACTGTAACTTACACAGTCCTTCATTTCTGTATTTATACACAGTGGGCAGTTTCTGGGGGTTGGGTTTCATTCATCACTCCCACTTACTATTTTTCTAACTTTACAGGAACAGGATGATGAGCTAAAGACCTAGTTCTCTCTGTCTCTCTCTCTCTCTGTCTCCGTCTGTCTCTCTGTCTCTCTCTCTGTCTCTCTCACTGTCTCTCTCTCTGTCTCTCTCTCTCTCTCTCTCTCTCTGTCTCTCTCTCTCTCTGTCTCTCTCTCTCTCTGTCTCTCTCTCTCTCTCTCTCTCTCTCTCTCTCTCTCTCTCTCTCT